>JADGKA010000137.1:0-35568 GCA_027604605.1 Borealophlyctis nickersoniae | reverse complement strand
GGTCCGGGTGGGAGTCGGTTGTTGTTGGGTTGTCGGTGATCAATGATCAGGAGGGTTCGCCCGAGGCGCAGGTTGTGCCCGAAATTATCCAAGCACCTTTCTTTGAGGGTGCAGAAGGGGTTGAGCAGACCCGGGAGGGGGACGGCGTGGATGGGCCAGCTGTGATGGATGTCCTTTCCGCAGTTCAAGGTGGGGTCGCAAGAACGGAACCGCAACACCGGCGCGTCACTCGTCCCCGTGAAGACTCCCCTTCAACGGACAGGGCTGCCATGCGCAGACGAACTGGGTACTATACCTGGCAGTCGCCAAACTTGAGCAGGGGCCAGGGCGAGCCGGATGCGCGTGCCACTGAACGGCGGGAGCAAGCTGCTGCGCAACCCCCTCGAGACCGTCCAACACGGCACAGTCCGCAGGTCCCAGACACGGAGGATGGGGATGACGTGCCGATGGCCGAGCGGGATGTGGAGGCCGACCGCAGCGCAACGTTCTTGTACAACGCAACGCTCGTGAAGGGATTCATGACCTCCCCTTCCGCTGCCGCTGCCTCCGAGGAACTTCTCACCCGCGCGGATCAGCTTACTCACCTGCTCACATGCCTTTCTCAATGTGCCGATATCAAGATCCAAGCCTATCGGTACGGCGCCCTTGCATTCTGGGCGGGCCTCTACCAGCTCGAACTCGACCTTCTCCCTGCCGCGTTTGCTCACCTTGAGTACGCTATCAGAAAGGATACCTGGCTGAACCCCGACAAACTCTTTCGTTACATCCACGGATACGGTGCCCCGCAAGCTCGACGTCGCCACAAGTTTCAATACGACGCCGAGTTGTTCATGTTTGTTGTGTCGTTCAGGATGAACCTCAGATCCAGTGTCGAGCGCTTTGTGGCCGATGCAAACTGTCACACTGGCGGGTGGGAATACGATGATGTCTTGACGCTGATTGGAAAGACACGGGAGGAGTTGAAGGTTCTGAACAAGGGATTCATGAGACTGGACAGGAACTTTGGGGCGATGGCGCCCGGCCACTCTGAGTTCCTCGCCTTGGGCGAGTGTTACCAGATCATCTTTGCAACCGCCAAGCTCGACTTTACATTGACCCAGAAGCAGCACGTCCTCAAGGCGACCAATCTTGAGGAGACAAAGCGTGCACAGATCTTGCAATCTTGCGATGACGAAATCAAAGAGTTGACGCACAAGATTGCAGCACACCGCAAACAGCTTGATCGAGCTATCGACGTTACCCGGTCTTGGTCGCCGCGCATGGTCACGGAGTCTCGTGAATTCAGAATTGCAATGTCGTGCCTTGAGCGAGTTGCAAAGTGGAACTTGGCGGTGGGAAAGAACGGAGAATTGAAAGATCGCTGGGCATCTTTCGTTTGGGAGAAGGTGTGCTCTAACGACGGGTGTACGCGCGTCTTCAATTTTGGTGGGGAAGTCCGGGTCGCCATGTACCCGGACGAGTCCGCCGCGTTGTTTGACGGAAACGTCGAGGACGTGTTCTGGCGAGAGGGGTTGGGTTTGCGGCAATGGAATGACGAGTTGGATGAGCCCTTGCAGATTTGCAAAGGGTGCGGCTACGCTCGTTATTGTTCGGATGACTGCGAATCCGAGCATTTGAATTCGCATTCCAACTTTTGTGCAATGATTGAGAGGAGGAGGCAACTGGCTAAAGAAGCGTTTGGGAAGTGATGACTCGGCTGTTGGGCGCGGATGGGAGTTTGCGAAGGTTTAGGTGCACATGGCGGCTTCAGTCTGTTTGCGGATAATCGCTGGGTCGGCGCTCGCTTCAATTTGTTGTGATGGCAAGGTGGAATTGTATATACGGATTTGCGTCTTTTATGTGAAAATGTGTGAATTTTTCTTGAATATCATATGTATTTTTGAATTTTTTGGATGGACCTCTTGTTCCGGTGCGTAGCAGAATTTGTATCGGATACCTGATGCTTTGAGCCAAGCAGTGCTCAGTGCTCAGTGTTCAGTGTGGATGTGGGGGTGAGGGTGGCTGAGGACACAGAGGACACTCTCTCGACCCAAAAGTCGACCGGAGCCGAGCGTGGGAAGACACCACCCAACACCACAAACTTCAAAGAACTTCACCCCCATTTCCTCCATTTGCTCATATCTTCCTTCAATCCACGTCCAAATTTTATCCCCCGCCTACAAACTCACGTCAAATACAAATACCACCACTGGACGCACCTCCTCCCTTTTGTCGCGACAGCCTTTCCACTGCGAAAAACATTCAGCCATCTATCTACCCAAACAACTTCCATAAAGGAACCTGCCACAATTGCAACTCCCTTCTTCATAGCCTTCAAACTACCCTTGGGGCTTCCAGATAAACTCCTCCTTCTTCCCATATATCGGCCCTTGACTCCTCTCAAGCGCACCTAGTACAGTTCCTGATTTCCCCATACCTCGTCTCTCGTTTCCGACAATGTCTTCCCGTCCACCCAATTCCGGCAGCCGGACCCTCCCGCGAGACCTGGGCAAACAACAGTCCTCTACCCCGCCGAGCGACCGCGTCTTTGTACCTTTCAGTCAATCTTCACCGTCCACCTCCGAAAACCCTATTGGAACCCAGCCCGGGGCTCCCAAAAACAAGAGTCTCAAGAGAAGCATGAGCGAAGTGCTGAGAAGGCGCAAGAGCAAGTCTGACCCAGCTGTTGGAGTTATGCGGCCACCGGGGACGGAGGGTGGAAGAAACTCTGTACCCTTAACCATTCCCCGACGAACGGATTCCAGGGGTGAGTTTCTTTGGGTTGCGTGGATACCGGGTTTTGGGGGGGACGTGCGGACGAGTACTTCAGTAGCCTTTCTATCAAAGTTGAGCCTGTTGGATGTGAAGATATGATATGCAACATGGCTGATGCTGACATATCCGTTCTAATTCATGGTATCTGGCTTTACAGATCCCCTCGCCTCTAAAACATACGACGAGTTTGCCCCGGAAGAGTTGCATACGCTGCAACTGGTTGCGCTGAAGCGGCTAAATGGCATATTCAAATTATGTCGATTAAAACCCGCCCCGTCGGACTTGTTGAAAACCGTTCAAAATACTGTCTATGGGGCGAAGAAAAAGTGGTGGGCACCATGGAAAAAGGACAAGGATGACAACGGTGCGTCATGCGCACTTCTACGTATGATGTCTTGTCCTGAGCTGACTTCGATTCAATCTTCACAGGCGCACTCACTGTATTGAAAACTCCGGTCGCAAAGTCCTTGAACTACGCGTCGGTACCCTCCGATCCTGAAGACAATAAAAGCAACTTTCGGCGGATACCAGTCTTGGTGTATGAGTGCATCCGGTTCATTAGAGCGAATGGTGGGTTCAATGCACCCCCTACTGATATGTATTTCCGAATTGTTAAACTAATGGTTTGGGAGTAGGTCTGAAAACTAATGGGCTATTCCGCGTGAACGGGTCGGAACGGAGGATATCACAATTGGCCGTTCAATTTGATACTTCCCCCGCATATGGGATGGGATGGTGCGTTCTGGTTTTGATTGGCTTTGATGATTGATTTGGCCAAGGCATGGTGACTTATGCGGGCATCTTTAAACCAGCTCTTTTGAGGGTTTCGCCGTGTACGATGTGGCTGACTTTTTGAAAAAGTATCTGAGGGGATTGCCGGAACCCCTATTTACCACAGACTTGTACCCGCAGTTTTTGAAGTGTCTGGGTATGGACGAACCTTATACTGGTGAATCGTCGGTATTGAAATTGAAGCCTCACAATTGTTTCCTGGCAGATGTTCCGGCAGAATCGGGAATGAGAATAAGGGCCGTACGCTTGCTACTTATACTACTTCCACCACCACATCTTGTCCTTGTGGAATGTCTGCTAGAGCTGTTTGGCGAAGTGGCCGCGAATAGCGCCCAAAATCAAATGACAGGGCACAATTTGGCGAGAATTTTATCACCTAATCTGCTCCGACCGAAAACCCAAAAACAGCCCCTTGAAGAGTATGAACAATGTTCTTACATCATGGAATTCCTCATCGATAATTGGGATCAATTTATCATTACCTCGAAATCGGTCCGACCTTATCAATTGTTGGACGTCACTTACCTGCCGAGGGACCCTCTCGGTCAAGGTTCAGCACCAACTACCTTTCCCTCAACCCCGGTATCAACCTCAGCACCCCGAATAGCAGACGATAGGATTCCATCACCTGTGCTCCCTCCCGAGCCGGTGGAACTACCGTTGGAGAGAGAAAAGGGTATGGAGCCAAAAACCACCTCCGCCGAGGCCCTCGGGAGGGCGACGGCGGTCCTGCCTGGGCCGGCGGTTCTCACACCGTCGATTTCTCGTCGTAGAACCGGGACGAGCGGATCCGGCGACGCGCCAGTAAGACGAGTGAGGACGGCCCCCACAAAGCGGACCAGGCAGTTGCCTGATCAGCAAGGTAACTGGGTTTCTAGAGTCTTTCTCTGGCTTGCCAAGACGACGGTCCATTGGGTTCTGATAGGTTTTAACATCATGGACATTAATCGGCCAACCAGGTCTCTCGGTTCCGCAAGCTGGATCCAACCCCACGTCAACTAAAATCAAGAAAAACGCTTCGATCGGATCAGAACCGATTAGTGTACACCGGCGTACTGCCACTGGGGACCCACAGCTTGCTGAAGGTAATGTCCGTCGCATTGCATTGGTCATTTGCTTATTTGATCAACTGATTTCCTTGGCGCGACTTTTTTGCTTCCTTTTCCATTCACAGCTGCCAGAACAGAGCTAGAAGGGCTGCGGAGAGCTAAAGAAGATATCGCTAGAAGACTTGAAGCTTTTGTGGAAGATGGACGGCCGAGCATCGTCGTATAGCCAAAAATCAAATCAATGTTTAGTTTTTCTGCCGTCATTTTAAATACAGTAATATCTTTTGCACGCAAAAGTTGCTGTTTTTTTTTTACATTGTTTGTCTCCTTCCACATTTTGTCTACGTAGGGTCTGTTTGTCGTTCCCGCCTCCTCAGGAGCCATCAAGTTGTATCGTATCTTGGGGTGGATGGTGTGGGATGGGGATTGTGGGTTTCCGAAGGGTAGAAAGATGAAGTGATTGAGGGCGCCGGAAATGTGGCCTGGGTGGGGAGAGAAGGGTTTGGGTTGCATGGTCCAACAATGGCGACGGGCAGTCAGTCATGACTAGCATTTTTCGCATTTTTGTTTATTTGTCCAATTCTTTTACAAGTACAAGAGCATCCGGCGGCACGATATCATTTTCCTTGTAATATCCCTAAGATCCGGTTTGTGAGTGAGAATCCCATGCGCCACAATGCAGTAGAGAGGTGGTGGTCGTTTTCTCTCTCTCACCTTCACTGTCTCGCGGACAGTGAATCCATGCTTCTTGTAAAACTCCAAGGCCTCGGTATTCTCCGTGTGCAAGTGAAGATAAATTTCATTGATTTTCTTTTCTTTGCAATGGGTGATGAGATGGTCGACTAGACTTGAACCTAACAACGCCGATGGGACGTTGGTGTAAGCCATCTTCAGATTTAACAATGCATAGAGATAAGGCAAGCCAAGTGCCGGGCATGAATGAGCGTACCCAATCCCAACCGCCTGTATGGGGCCAAAACACCCAATGTTTGGATATAGACAGAGGAGGAGGAGGGGGATGAGGAGGCGGGAGAGTGAGAAGATGACGGTGAAGTTGCTGGTGGGTGGTGCTGCGTTGTTGTGCTGCCGTTTGATGAATGCCGTTGCTGTGGTGCGGATTCTTTTCGACATACAATGGCACCAACGCAGATATCGTTGAAATATGCTGCAAGAAAAAAGACAATGACACGGGGTCGTTTTGGTGTGTCAGATCCCCACGCCTTGGGATATCGTTTTTTGACGAAACTCTCGGGCCGGCGGGTTACGACCGTCACTGTCCCATCCTTACCCAGCTTTGTCAACTGGCCAACCTCCAAGGCACCCGTGTAAAAGTCGTCTGCATAGGATACTTTTGGGAAGATTGCTTTGTTGAGAGCGCGGAGTTGGCCGAGGTTGTTTGGGGTGAGGTCTCCGACGTCCTTTCGAAAGTATTTTGCGTTTGGCGAGGCAGCCGTGCCGTTTGGTTGCTGTGCGGGCATTTTGGGTTTGCGGTTATGCTGTCCTATCAGAAATGGGGTAGAAAAGGGGTTTGCTGTAAAAGGGTGATCTTGGAAGATAAGTCGCCCGGAACGAAGTGCTTCAACCAGAAATTGAAGGCAACAATCTGGCTGTGGCTTGTATGTGGCGCAGTGGAGGTGTGCTATTCTGCGAACTCCTCGAATGCCAAGGCGAAACATTCTTCTCTTCTCGTTCTTATACCCTTCCCCCCGCCCGCCCGCAGCAGAACCTCATTCACACACTTTATGTATCCTTCAAATCCCCCTCCCGCCTACGCTCCAAACTATGGCCAAGACCAGGGTCCCTCCGCCCCAATGGGTTCAGACCTGGACCGCTTCAGAGACTTGGTGCAACGCAACGAAATATCTTACAAAATGGCCGGAAAACTTCGTATCCTGGAAGGCTTTGACATCGTGGTCATAGTGGACGACTCGGGCTCAATGAGTACACCCTGCACTCAACCCACGCGTGACCCTTTTGCGCCAAAGATCACTCGTTGGGACGAATTAAAGCAGGCCGTCAAAATCATTGTAGAAATAGGCAGTACCCTCGACTCGGACGGTGTAGACTTGTACTTTCTCAACCGCCCCAATCTAAGAAACGTCCGTCACCCCGACCAAATTGACCAGTCCTTCTTTGACCCCCCGCGTGGTTACACTCCCATCGCCAGGACCCTCCGCCAAGTCCTGACCGATAAACGTCACGTGTTGACAAGCGACGGAAGCAAAAAGCTCCTCATCATCATTGCAACAGACGGTGAACCCACCGACGACGTGGGAAACGTAAATAAGCAAGACCTCCGCCGGGTCCTCGACTACGAACGGCGTCCCATCGATTCCATCCACGTGACATTTGTCGCGTGCACCGACGACCAGAACACTATGCGGTATCTAAATGATTGGGATAAAAACGTGAGGCATTTGGATGTGGTGGATGATTACTTTAGTGAACGGGCTGAGGTTTTGAAGGCGCAAGGGCCCGGGTTTCCGTTTTCAAGGGGGGATTGGGTATGCAAGATTCTGTTGGGGTCTATTGATCCGGAGGTGGATGCGTTGGACGAGAGGAGAGAGGATTGTTGTATCATACTGTAGCAGTGCGATAGGTTCTTGTATTATACTCTGGGGCAGTGCTTTTTTTTTCAATTTTGAACATAAATGTTGAAATGTAAGGAACGTCTGGGTTTTTGTTGTGGTGTAACGCACTCGCGGACCAAGACTGCGACAATAAATACAGCATTTTTCTGTTGGGTATCATTTCAATGATTTCAATGGAGATACCGCTAAGTCACACATGGCTGATACAGCAGCTAGCGGGCATTCAAAGAAAAGACATATAAACCAGGGACTGAACACCGTCCTGAGACGAAAAAAAATGCTTTTACGAATTCGACAAACTAAATTTCGCCTTGGTCAAAGACGGACAGGCGGGCGTGCGCGTTGTCAGTGTATTCTGTTAAATCTTCATGCATGTCTCTATGACCAGTGCAAATGGTCAGAAGCAATGAAAGATGAATGGGTTTTTGTAGCCGACTCATTCAAAAGAAGGTACACGTGAATTTCACGAGACTAAAGAGCGCGGGCTGCGCGCGCAGTTTTCCATATATGTCAACCAGCGAAACGCCGGTATCAAATCCTCATTCGTCTAGTGGCCAGGATGCGACGCTCTCACCGTCGAGGCCGGGGTTCAATTCCCCGATGGGGAACTCTGGGACGGTTTCCCATTGCGCGGTGAAGTCTTGTGCTCAAGTGGCGTATGGCGTGCACCAATCCACGGCATACGCCACTTGACACGCGAAGAAAACGCCATACGCCACTTGAGCACGCGAAGAATTCCCGCTCAGGGTAAAACCGTCTCTTGATGAAAGAAATATCTGCATATTTTTTTTTTTGCATTTTAGGTTTGTGGGGCCATTGATGCCTGTAGGTATTACCCGTGCGTGTAACCTGTGTCGTATGCGCGGAAGTTCCAGGAAAGCCATCATCACTTCATCCCGCTGCTGCAACGCGTTGGGCTGTTGGGCGGGCGCTTTGTTTGCTCATCAAGCACGTGACCATCTGTGGCTTGATCAATTTTTGGGTACCTAAGTTACTACCTACCCACTCATCCAGCTTCGGTTTTCCTATTATCCTCCGCACATTTCAATGGGCAAGCTCAACCTTCCTCCAGTCCAAAAGACCGGCATCGCTGCCGGCTTGAACAAGGGACACATTACAACTGTCCGTGCTCAAAAGCCGAAGCCTAGCACAAGAAAGGGGGTGTGTACCGTTCGCTGATTCATTGCTGTTTCTGCCGTGAGCAGCTTGCAATTGGTTTCTGAGGTGGCGGGGGGAAACTAGTTGGGAGCCGGTGCTTTTGAGTGTGTTCTCATTCGGGGGAGGACTATGGTGGGACGCTGTTGCAGTGCTAAGGAAATGTGGTGTTGATATTTTCCCTCCCACTCCCTGTTTCGTCTTTGAATAGCACTTGGGTACCCGCACCAAATTCGTCCGTGACTTGGTCCGTGAGGTTGTTGGTTTCGCTCCCTACGAGAGACGTGTATTAGAATTGCTCAAGAACTCCAAGGACAAGCGTGCGCGTCGGTTGGCGAAGAAGAGGGTACGGGCGGGCGATTGTTGTATTTGATTCTGTCCATGGGGAGATTTGAAATTTTTTCGCCTGACGGGTATTTCTTTGTTTACAGCTGGGTACTTTTGTCCGTGCCAAGAAGAAGGTCGAGGAGCTCAGCAATGTCATTGCCGAATCCCGTCGTGCTGGTGCTCACTAAATGACATGTTCTTCCTGTAAAAAATTTGATCGACTCGGAAGTTCTTGTGGATTGTGATTGTGTGTGTGATGGAAATTGTTTCGTGGAAGCGTATGTGGATCTCAACGGACAATTCATTGCATTCCATGTGATTGCTTATGATTTGTTGGGTCGCGAGCGAAATTGTGGAGTTGATGGAGCAGCATTAGACGGGGGATTGAATGCAGATGGTGTGCACAATGGCGGAACTTGGCATGGCAGATGGAGGTTCCAATCTTTGGGTATTCGTCGAAGAAATTTGAGGTAATCGTTCCAGCACATCAAAGACGGTCGAAGATTTGGCTGAAATGAAATCAGAGCAGTCGAGTCCTTGCAAAAAGCTCCCCAAAAGATACGGAAACATTGCAAGTGCAGAAGAGCAAAAGGTAACTCATTATAAGTGCGCTTCAGATTGGGAAAGCGGATGCAGTCCAAACCGACGTGATGAGGACATGTCTGCGAATCTTATTTGCACAAAAAGATGGGCCGGATGTCTCAATCAAATTTACAAACCCAACCGGCGGAACTTTTCCCGTCGCTGCCCAACGGGATGTCTCATTTCACGGTACGTGTCCACTTATCGGGCGCAAGAAATGGTGAACACAAAATGGAATGGTCGGAGGACACTTCGGACTCGTTTAATCTTCGGTGGACCTAATGGATATTCGAAAGCGGAAGGACCGGGTAAGCGTTCATCAGATGTAACAGGACCTTTGTCAGATGTACATACCCGTAGAAGTGTAGGTGGTTCAATCGACCCATATTCAATGAAGGTATACTTTGCCAGACGTTTCATGAACGAGTCCCGCGGGTACGCGGCGCGGAGGGAGGATGTACTGGGGTTGGATTCAATCTGTCTGGTGCAAAAAGTTGGATGGATGAGCATTTCAGTTGACTAGCACGAAACTCCCGTCTTGAAAGAGAGCCCTACGTGCCTTTTGGCGGCTGCGGTCTCGTCGGTCTAGGTATTGTGTGTAACGGTCAGGACGCATGGCAGATGCCAAGTCTTCGTCATCTCCAACGTCGTTTTTAAAGGCATGCGCAATCAAGTCGTTCCGAGACTTCGTCGGGTGCTGCTCTAGCAGCTCAATGCACGCCTTTGATGTTCGAATAAAAGAACACGAACTGTTAAAACGTTTTGTTTAATGAAGTACCCTACAGGAGCGGTTACCAGTACCTGGATTTGGAGATCAAGAAACAAATCGAACCACGACGGTAGAATAGTAAACTCTGATCCATCGTCGTATTCCGAGTACAAACGCATATAAGCGTGGCCGCTCATTTGTAAAAATAAGGGGATCACATCTACGAGCAGGGTGTCGGGTCTGATTCATCCACGGTCAATTAGGTGATAGTGACATTGTCGTCAAAGTGTAGTTAGGTGATAGTGACATTGTCGTCAAAGTGTAGTTAGGTGATAGTGACATTGTCGTCAAAGTGTAGAGTTTGGCATTGTACCTGTTGAAAACTAGCAAAGAGAATTTACAAACGATGTAGCGATGCCAGAGCGCTGTACTGGCTTGCAGGTTTATGTCCGGAATAGAAGTTAACATGTCTGGGCGCAACGGCAGTATTAGCGGATCCAGAGCGCGGCGTTTGCTCGGGGAATGTCAATAACCTCACAAACAAATTAGTCAACCTGTTATAGCAGCACCAAACTCATTTGCGGCCGTCCTTGACTCCTCTTCGTTGGTTTCGGGAACGGAAAGCTCGTTTTGTGAGTCTGCTTCGCGAATTAGCCGGGCACGAGAGCGTAGGACCGCCCCAGTCGCTTCATGAAGGAGCTTTGGTTGATAACGATCAGCGTTGCTTCTTTTAAACTGACCCGAAGAGTTTAGAAACACACGTTAGGTGCTCACCCAGTCCAACAAAAGCTCGTCCATTATTCCAACTGAAACCTAGATGGGCAGGTGCGTAAGTACGCTCCTATTACTGGAGCGAAGACGGTGCGAAGGTGGGTGCGGATGCGTGGGTTCATTTGGTTCATCTGATTCGCCAGCCCCCCGCCACCGGTACCGGAACCGAATTTTTGTACCTCGGGTATCATCACGCTTCCTTACAATACCTGATACCTATCTAGGAATTTTGCGCCGATGGGGCAATTGAACGTAAGGACCTACCGATAATCATCCTCACCTGCAAGGCACTTTACACCGGTGGTGGGCCAAGCATACCATGCAGGATCCCGACGCCTCAGCGAAGGAAGCAACGGAATATTTGAAACAAAACATTGACTGGGCTTTTTAGGGATGTAAGTCAAATAGAGTTCTGGACCAATTATAAATGGCTGTGGGTTGCGGCGATGAGAATATATCCACTTCCACAAAGCCAAGAGACGCGTGATGGGCGGTGGACGGGCGATGTAAGTCCTATTGTATTTGACAGGCGTTCCGTGACCGCGAAATATGGACTCCGCCAATCGCTTGAATGTCCCAAGTCCGTTTCTTACACCCGTCCAGCACCACCTTCTCCAAATCCAAAAACCTCCTCCAACACCACCGCAACAGCATCTTCATTGTTCGTCCTCTCGCACACGAGCTTTGCGACCTTTTTCACAGCCTCCACCGCATTCCCGACAGCCACACCCATCCCAACCTCTCCAATCATCTCCAAATCATTCAACGCGTCTCCAAACGCCAAGACACCGTCCAATTCAACATTGTAGCTTTTGCAAACGGTTCGCAGCGCGGTCGCCTTGTTGACGCCTGCAGGCAAGACTTCCAGACAATCAGGTTGGGTGATGAGGAAGACTGTGCTCGGGGGTGTCTCCAGATTCTTCAGCTCGTCGCGGATGGTTGGAATCACATCGGGAGCGTCCATGAAGACGAGTTTGTGCACCTTGAGGTCGCCGCTGAGGACATTTCGTCGCAGGTCCTCTTGCGAGGTAGGGATAGTGACGGGCGGTTCACCGTAGTGTTCAGTCAGCCAGTGGAAATGGCCGTGGGTGGATGCGGCGATGGTTTCGTCCCCAGAGTAGAAGATAAGAGTGCGACCGGTGCGCTCTGCAAAGTCAGAGTACCATATGAAATCGGTCGGGGCGACAAATTCTTCGTGGAGGATGGTGTACCAGCGCCCGGATGGAGCGGGATCTTTGTCGTAGCGGACAATCATACAACCACCGGTGTGAATGGCGAGGGTGTTGTCGGTGCGGGAAATGGGGATGTTTTTGGCAGCGTGGGGCGCACGGCCCGTGCAAATGACAAATGGGACAGTTGGGTGGTTTGAGGTTACACTTGCAATGGCGGACAGGGTCCGCGACGAGACGGAGTGTTGCGAGTTGAGAAGGGTTCCATCCATATCGGTGGCCACAAGTCTAACTTTGGTGGCTGGGAAGGGCATTGTGTTATTGTTGCTGCTGCTGCTACGCTGGTACTGGTGGTCGTGGTTGCGGTGGTAGTGCTGCCTTGGTGGTGCCCGTGTTGGTGGTGCCGATGGCTAGATACGGAGGTGAAACCTGTCCCGTCCGGCATTTTTAACATCGAGTTGTGTCCACAAGGCAAAAACGCAAACTCCAAGCATGGGTGGCTGTGGCGCAGCTATTAGAAACGCGTTGAATCAGGTTCGTGACTTGCGAGCCAGAAAAAGTAAGCTGCGTGCCATATTTTTCGTTCGATCTCCCGTGTTTCTTGGCAGATGTACCCGAGGTGGCCTTACGGCGCCTATGACAATGTGGGAGTGGCAGTCCGATGTGGTAAAATGATCTTATGAACGGTTGATCGATGCGCCAGCGTTAGGTACTGAGTTATATAATGGCGGAACCCATTCAGAGCGACTCCATCTGCCACCTCCTGCATCCTTGTTCTCAACGTAGAATACGGACATCGAAACAAGGAGGGAAATTTTGGAATAATAATAGTCTTCAAAGGCATACAAAAATGTCGAGCAGCGCAAAATCACTGCACGAGCAACAACAGCAAGTTACAGGCATCAGCTTTTCCTCCATTCCCCGCTCCTTCACTTTCCCTGTCCCATCACCATCGTTCCAGCACACTTCCCAGGCTCCTCCAAAACCTCTTCAACACCTTTCCCCATACTTTTCCTCACTAACTCCTCCGCAACCCCTTCACTCTCTTTGCCAACACCCCTGCCCTGCCTCTTCATTCCACTCAACAGAGCCATCGTCACCTCCCCGCCTGCGACCTCCGTCATGACCCAAGCTGCCTCTTGCCCGCCACCACCGAAGGAACACAGGGTACCGGCGATTTGATTACCAATGGTCATCATATTATATTCGGGACCTGTCGTTTGCGCAAAGTCAAAGGACGAACTCGCAACCAGCAAGCGCAGTCGTTATGCAAAGAAAAGCAAGGAACCTACCATGCAAAGTAGCCGCGGTGGCATGAACAATCACCACATCCATACCCCACTCATACGTCTCTCTAGCCGACCCTTCACTCCAATACAATGCGCTTGACACATCCTCCGGTCGCCCACTCCCGCTCCTAGCGTCTCCAAGTTGTTTCACCCGCCTGGCAACTTTTCATACCAACCCCGCAACTCTTTTTCCAGTTCCCTGTACTCTTTGCCGATCCTCTAGCCCGCATCGCTCTCTCCCGGCGCAAAGAGAAGTATGTTCTCCCTGTTGCACTCCTGTCTGAATTGTGTGACGCGGTTGAAAAGCGCAATGAGCACGCAGAGATAGCCATTTGGACCTAACGTAGCTTGGGCGTGAGGTTTAGAAGAAGTTCGCGACAGAAAATCGTTGAGGTTAAGGGTGAGAGGCAGAGTGCCAGTGTTGTTGGTAACATCTGCTGCGGGAGGAAGGCCGAAGCGAGTCACGTAGGAGAGGGCGTCGGGAGTCGGAAGGTTCAGAGTGGACACAAATTCAGTGTCGGATATCATTTGCGGACGTTTAGAGGCTGCCGATCCGGATCTTAAAAAGCGACACGGGTTAATATATGAGGCGGTAAGGAAAAAGAATATGACAAATGTCGAAACGTGGGAATACGCACGCATCATGACACCGGATCCACCACCAGCACCGCCTCCCCTCTTCCGCCTCAATTTGCTGCACCGTCAACCCTCCAACCTTATCGGGTTCAGGGGCATCTCTCATGTCGGCAGGAAGCTCATTGTACTGTACAAACCCGAAAATCTGCCCATGGTCACACTGTCGAGCCACATGTACCCAGCCATCCACGGGGACTGTTCAACGGCAAAGAGGGTGAGATGAAGCAAGGCTTTGAGAAGGTTCAAGGTTGGATGGTCCAAAGAAGGGAGCATGAGCCGTCGAGCACGCTCGTAAAATGTTGACGGGATCAACGCAGTGTCCAGTTTCAAAGTGGGGTGGTGCCGGGCGGTTGCAAGCCTCGCGTCATGTCCGAACGACGCGATGCACTGATTTCATTTCATCGCGATTTTCCAGCTTTCCAGAGCTTAACACGCAATGTCTTTGACCCGAAGGCGATAGAAATGTCCCTTCTATTGAAGAATCGATGCACTGCATACCATAGACTAAACTCGCGAGTTCTAGTGGGAATTGCTGCATACAGGTCAATTCCACACGCGCTGCCACACCCTCTCCCCGCCAGCCACCAGCTCTGCCTCCTCCGCCAGCGTAATATTTTTACAACAACTAATCCGCCTATCAATAAGGCTAGAACGCAACTTGCATTAGAAGACTCCGCCACGCCCATATCTTCAGCATTAGTGAGTCTGGCGACTTGTTTGTGTCGCAATGGGGAAGCGACCGAAGAGGCAGAGCCGTAACCATGGCAACTAATGTTCGAACCTTCCAACGTTCTCAGTCCCCGAATTTGCTCTCCATTCCTCCCATGGCACCTTCTCACGAATACACACAACTGGAACAGGCGGCGTTGGACGCCGCCCTCGCAAAGCAGGGCGATGTGATAAAAGCACTGAAAGCTAAAAAAGTTTCAAAAGATGAATTGCAACCTGAGCTCGATATCCTGCTCGCAATGAAGGGGGAGGTGAAGAGACGGCAGGACGCGGCTGACGCCAGTGCTCCCCCTAAGTTTGACCGGGCTGCTCTTGACTCTCTGATGGCAAAGCGTTTCTTCTGCGCTCCCGCTTTCCACATTTACCAGGGTGAGCCAGTGACAGTTGTCCCTTAATTGCACAACCAGGACAATTGAGTAACTGTCTTGCTGGCAGGTCCTAAGGGCCTGTACGATTACGGTCCACCGCTATGTGGCCTGCAGAACAACCTCCTCTCCCTGTGGCGACAGCACTTTGTGATCGAAGAGGATATGCTTGAAATTGAATGCACCAACCTTACCCCCGAAGCTGTCCTCAAAACCTCGGGCCACGTTGACCGCTTCGCCGATTACATGGTCAAGGATTTGAAGACCGGCGACATATACCGTGCTGATCACCTCGTGAAAGAGGTTCTGTCTCAGCGTTTGGAGGATGATCAAAAATTGCGTAGCGGAGCCGTGGATAAGAAGTCGAAGACTAAAGTAAAGGGGGAAATATTGGATTCGGCCGTGAGGGAAGAATACGCCATGATATTGGAGACGGTATGCGCTGGCTGGTTGGTACTGCGGACGAAGGACCGCGTCGTGCGACTTACCTTGGCGCCGACGTATACAGTTGGACAATTATCAAGGCGATGACTTGGCCAAACTGATGAAAGGACTTGACATTCGAGCGGCATCTACAGGCAATGAAGTCTCTGAGCCGGCATTGTTCAATTTGATGTTCGAAACACAAATCGGTCCCACCGGACAATTCAAAGGGTATGTAGCACACTTCTCCCGTATGATTCGACTGATTGATACTAACGAGTTGCGCATCAAAAGTTACCTTCGCCCAGAAACAGCACAGGGTCATTTCCTGAACTTCAAGAAATTGCTCGAATTCAACAACGGCCAGATGCCGTTTGCGTCAGCTTCAGTTGGCAAGTCTTTCCGAAATGAGATTTCACCGAGACAAGGGCTTCTTCGCGTTCGGTAAGTCAATGTTTGTTGCCCGCATTCATGTCGCTTGTTTGTTTACTGAACTGGCACAGTGAGTTCACAATGGCCGAAATTGAGCACTACGTTGATCCTCTGAAGAAAGATCACCCGCGGTTCGATGAAGTTCGAGATGTTGTTGTCCCTCTTTACTCCGCGACGGCACAGGAAGCAGCAGCCGGTCCCACACGATTGACTATCGGCGAGGCTGTTGACAAGGGTATCATCAACAACCAAACTCTCGGTTACTTTGTTGCTAGAATATATCTCTTCCTCATCCGGGTGGGCATTGACCCCGGACGTCTGCGTATGCGTCAGCACATGAAGAATGAGATGGCTCACTATGCCTGTGACTGCTGGGACGCGGAGATTGAAAGCAGCTACGTGAGTGAAATCTGGTTATTTTTCTTATTGTGGACTTCAATCTTAGCGTGTTATCTGATAACACTGATCCACAGGGGTGGATTGAATGTGTTGGTTGTGCGGATCGGTCGGCCTACGATCTGTCAGCCCACTCTTCGAAAACTGGAGAAAAGCTCGTTGTTCGCGAACAACTTCCGGAACCCTTGATTGTTGACCGCTTGGTTCTCGAGGTCAACAAATCGAAGTTTGGCCCAGCCTTCAAGAAGAACGCCAAATTCGTGCAGGGTTACTTGGACAGTTTGCTGATTGGGGAGAACGAGTGGGATGAAGCAACGTTGGCGAAATTGGCAACCGAGATGAAGAAGAATGGGTGAGAACCTATTGAACTGTTGGCGTTGACTGCATTGCGTTGGGCTGATAAGCTTACAGCAAGGCGACAATCACTGGTACCGACGGAAACTCGTATGATTTAACGAGCGACTTTATAAAGATTGAGAAACGAACATTTAAAACAAGTAGTGAGTATATCTGGGGTGTGTTGCAACTCGGATGGGAAGGGACGTCGCAGATTCTTTAGATCCCTCATCATAGCAGAGGACTGGCGCACCTGTCCTACGTTCCTTTGCTCCCAGCACTCTTGCTGGGTATTGATGAGGCATGAGTCATAAATCTGCCAGAGTAGTACATCTTCCACACTGCATTAACGGTCGTCAGTGCTGCGTTCATCGCATTGTGGACACACTGTCGGCCTTTGCGTGTCGTGGACATTGGAAGGCACATTGTGAAGGAATTGGGAGGCAGTAACTGGTACTAACCCGTTGTTCATTTACGCAGTCCGCGAGTATATTCCCAACGTCATCGAACCATCATTCGGTATCGGTCGCATCCTTTACCAGCTACTTGAGCACTCATACTATGTCCGCGAAGGTGACGAACAGCGAGCTGTTTTCAAATTCCCCCCAGTCATTGCCCCGAACAAAGTATTGGTGTTGCCAATCAGCAGCAGCAATGAATTCACCCCATTCATCAAAACTGTTGGTATGTTCTCATTATTGTCATGAATAAGTTTTCATCATTTTTAATTGCTTGTCTTGATAAATCAGTCACCGCGCTGAGACGGCAAGCTGTTCCGAACAAAGTGGACGACTCTGGTACATCCATCGGTCGGCGGTATGCACGTAATGACGAGCTCGGAACACCATTTGCTGTTACGGTAGATTTCCAGACTGTGAAGGATCAGACTATTACTCTCCGTGAAAGAGATAGTTGTAGCCAAATTCGTGCGACAGTGAGTATCAATATCCTATTCAACAGGTGGCAGTGGGGAGACTAAATTAGTGACGGCGTATGCCTTCTTTTAGATTCCTGAGGTAGTAGGCGTTGTTAAGGATTTGGTAGAAGAGCGAACGTCCTGGGCGGAGGTGGCCGTGAAATACCCCACCTTTGTAGCGCAGGAAGTTTAGCCGAATAGAGAATAGATGATAAGACGGTTTTTGAGGTTCAACTTATCGTCTGTCTGTAATGGAAACGTGATATTCGCAGAACCCAAACCGTCTTTGTGAAGTTATTCTTATTATGAAGCCGAATGGCAGTTGCCAACGAAGACGCCTTTTCCTCCGAGATTCATCCTGGCAAGGGGTGTTTCTCGTCCCCGTTTAGGACGAGAAAGGTGGAACGGGTCGCGGAAACATTCACACCTGCCAAGTGACTTCGCCCAAACGCGTCGAATTTACTATTTTTTTATAGATGATTTTAGTCCTCTATCTAGGTAGGTAGACGCATTCTTGGTTGAAGAGGAAGATACCGTTCAAGCGCGACAAGCGCGACCAGCGCGGGAATCACAAAGTGGAGAAAGGACGCGCAAAGACGCAGCGACGCATGGAAGGAAGCAATGGGCAGGAGCAAGACGAATATTCAACCTCCCACACAACAGGGTTCACTTTCCCCCATGTCAAAATTACTCGTATTGTTTCAAGCATTGTTTGTCCTCCAGCGATGGTAGTCTGTCGCCCTCCCCCTCATCCTCCCCCCTTGCTTGCCATCCCACTGCCGGTGGGGGTTGGATGTGCCTGCGTGCTGGCTGCAGATGACTCTGTCGCACTACGCGAGGCTTGTTCGAAAGCGGTTTCTGTTTGTCAAGGAACCAGGGGGTAAAATATTGAAAAGGAATATACACCTGAAAGAACAGCTAACCTGCTAATAATGCTATCGTATTGACGATATTGTACGCGCTCGTGTATACGACCATCCTTGCTGAATCGCTGGCTGGTTTTTTATGTTGTTCATGCGAGAGAACAAACGACAAGATTCGGTGAATGATATCCTAATGATCAAAACCCGCCTCGCAAAACTTACTGGGCAACACCGCCGTAATAATAACTGCAACGATCGAAGTGACGATAGGCACCGGGGTCATCATGGTGTTGGTCGACACCAACGTCGTGAAGGTCCGATTATTATGGTCCGACCCCACCTCTGTTTCAATGCGCCTGTCCAAAACCCATAGTTTGTAAGAAAAAGAATAGAGACCGAGGGCGGCGTAGACGGCGCTGAAGCAACAGCACATGGCGAGGAACCAGTTTGTGTAGCTGCGTGTGGAAGGGAGTTGAATCAGTTCCCGTGAGAGACGTAAGCATTTAAGTCCTTACAATATGCTAAGCAGAGCTTCAGTATTGCTTTGATGCGACCATATATGAGCCTAGAAGGGAACGGCGTTTTGTGAAAGAGGACTTGAGGGGACTAGGAGACCGAAGCTTGGTGGACGGTGATACCCACATTGCCCACCACGACAACCACAATTGCCCATGCGGTATCCAAACCTCCCCATATCCGACGATACAATTGTCGGCGGGGCTCTGTCAAGCACGTTTGCGAAAACCTAGGAATTTGCGAGTTTACTGATCAGAAACCTGACCGAGTTGAGGAATGGGATTCGTCGCCACCCACACCTTTGGATACCCCCAAGAAGAAAAGCGTGCTAAATACATAAACGTTTGATTAAGGCTCACCCGTGGATTTGAAATAATGTATCCTACCAATTGAAGGATCCCGGTAACAAGCCCAGCAGTTGACATCCCCGGATTCGCTTCCAAACTCGTCAACCCTCTCCCCGTAATCGCGATGGCTGCCACCATCAGCAACGAAGACCACGCCAACACAAGGTTTCGAAATGTGAAACCAGGAGGCCAGCCGGACGACCCCGGTCTCCAATTAAAGCTCAAACTGCCATCCCTGTGCACAAACAACTTGTACACCGCTAGGAGGATAGCCATTGTCGCGAGCACGTACGCTGCCCCAGTTACGAGGGCGGCTTGGAGAAGATTATGTATAGTCTCTTTATACCCTCCTGTTGCTGATTGCACTTGGGCGATTGTGAGGTTGACGGCTGCCATAGCTATGTAGCTGCACGTGCTGTTGATGCTAGTGATGCAGGTCATCATGGAGGTAGATGGCGGAAGAGAAAGCGTCGCATTGGATTGACTGGAAAGTTTGGGAGTTTTGAGATAGGGTTGCTTTGGTAAATGACGAAGACAATGCTCTCTTTGTACCATGTTTGCGCCGTGTCAGAGTATAGCTGCGCAATGACAGCGAGTGTTTCCGGGGATAGCGACATACTGCACCTGTTGGATCGACGGGCGAAAAAAAGTGTAAAAGTGGGATACCCAAGCAATTGGGCCGTAAATTATCGCGAACCGGTTGTCGTCTCTGTCCGAATTTTCGGTTTTTGTGTGACCAAATAGCTTAGATAAAGAGACGGGCTCTTGTTTGCTCTCTTGGAGCGCGCTCACCAGTATTTACACACCAGAATCGTTCCCTCCAGCATTCATCTCACCTCTCTCGAGACATGGAGCTCCGCAAAATAGGGACACGCGACGGCAGTCAATCCGTTGCGGGTCGCACGCGCTCCCGCCGCGTTCTCATATCCGACGCTACCCCTGCTCCTGCTGCTCCTCCGACAACAGAAGTAGCTTCAGACACCGAAGAAGCAACAGAAGCAGCACCTCCTCGCGCTCAGCGCGTGACGAGAGCCAAGGCCAAGAAACCTGCCGCGGCGAGCCGAACCGGACCTGGGAAACCTAAACGCAGCGTGGAACCTGAGGTGGTGGCGGAAGGCGGTGGTGATGAAGGAGGGGTTAGCGAGAATGAGAAGCCGGTTCGACCCAAACGGCAGGTGAAGCAGCGGAAGGAGGTGCAAAAGACTGGGAAGGGTGTGAAAAAAGCCGCGACGCGACAGACGGTGAAGCGGGTGTGGGATGGTGGGAAGAGGAATGAGGACGCAAAAGGGGAGAATGAAGGGTCTGATGAAGGGGAGGGACGGGCTAGAACGCGTGGAGGGTCGTCGGTTTTTGTGGAAATTGACGTTCATGCTGCGTTTGAGCGACCTCCACCTCGAGCTTCTTCTCAGCCCCGACAATCTGAACAAGGCGCCGCCGCAAGATCGGCGACTTCACGACGTAGGTCATCGTCAATTTCCGCCGCCCATGCACCCGCAAAGCAAGGCGTACCTTCCCCCCATCAAAGGAAGCAAACGGCCCACGACCTCCCAAAAGGGCGCGAAAAACTTCACATTCGGAACCTTCTGAGAAAGTCGGGACGGATACACCTGTCGCTGTGTCCGAAGGCACCCGACAGACCAAAGAGGAGAAAGGAAAGGCCCCAGAAGTGGAGAAAGCTCAGGTGGATGTATTCGAAGATGGGAGAAAAACCACGAAGCGGATGCGAGAGTCGAAAGGTAGCGGGGCCGGGGTTGGGGGTAGGAGAAATGCAGCAATACGTATCCAGACATGGTACCGCTCCCTGTCTGCTGCCCGCAAATACCACTACCTCCGCAATAAATTTAAAATATTGAAGAATAATAATAGATATTTTTATGATGGCCATTTTTGGAGGAATATTGCGACTGGGCATGTGCACTAAGATTGACCACTGACCAAGAGCAATAGGGGGATAAAATATAAGTTAATAATGGGTATAATATTGATGATCATAAAAATCAAAGGGGCAATACAGTTGCAGGCAGTCGTTCGCGGCCAAATTGCGCGCTCAAAGTACCGTGAGCGGCGAACAAAAGTCCTCCTCATTCAAAGATGGATCCGCACGTGCTCACACCGCCGACGCTTTCTCCGCCAACGCCAAGCGGCATCCACCAGCACCACCACCACCACCACCGTTTCCGTCTTTCCCGTGGAAATTCTCGAATCCATTTTCTCCCACCTGCCACTCATCCAGCGCTTCCGCCTGGCCGTCCACTTTCGCTTCCTGAAATTGTGCGACAAGATGGTTCCACAGTTGCCAGCAGTAAGCATGGATGACGCGAGCAGGAAGGGTCAAACAACGCTCCTCGACTGGTGGAAAAACGACAGCGGGCTGGAAGATGACCAAATGACATACTCGCGAATGGCCATGGACTTTGCGAGCATGGAAGGCCACGTTGCCGTTTTGCACTGGTGGAAGGATAGCGGGTTGGAGATGAGGTGGTCCGACTTTCTTTTGGATGGCATAAGCGCGGAAGGGCAGGCGGCTGTGCTTCAATGGTGGAAAGAAAGTGGGCTGGAACTGACGTGGTCAAAGGATGCCATGGATTGGGCAAGCCGGTGTGGGCATGTGGGCGTACTTCAATGGTGGAAGGGTAGTGGGCTGGAGATAAAGTGGTCGGAGAATGCCGTGAAGTGGGCGTGTTGGTTTGGCCATGTGCCCGTTCTTCAATGGTGGTGGGAGAGCGGATTGCCGGTAAGCTTGCAGTCGCTACCCGATATCCTGATGGGAACTGCCCGGGATCAGTTCGGCGTTTTGGAGTGGTGGACCAGAATGGGGTGGGAATTGCAGGTGCGGGAGACGGTGTCGGTTTGTCGTCGGCAACTTTCCGGGCGCTTCCAGCTCTCCACACCTTCAACAACGTCTGACGGATAACATTTAACTCGTCTCACAAAATGTAACAATAAAAAAGAGTCAGAACCAGCTCATATTTTTTGGTCCTCTATGGACGTTGCTAGGCAGACTTTTTATTGTTGTTGAAAAATATGGCTGATATGACTCTCAAGATCAACCGGTCCAATCTACCAACTCTTCTTTTCCAAAAAATTCTATTTTAAAAAATGTGTAAGAATCAGCTCATAGTGTAAAAGCTTCTACAACACGCCCAGAAAACCGCCAGTTGCCCTTCAGACCCTCAACGGAACAATCCTACTCGGCCTTTGCGAACCCATTCCACTTCGCCAACCCCTTCATCGCCTTGTTTGAACCATTCGATTCCTTTTCCTCCACCGGTTGTCCCTTCCCTTCCTTCTCTCCCCAGCTCGTTGGCTTTTGGTTTCGGTCAAAGGACATTTCGTTTTCGAATTGCTCTACTGGTTTTCGGTACGAGCCACCGATCTATCCCTGTAAAGGAAGATTAGATCAAGGTGGCGGGCAAGAACGTTGGAGGCACCAAAAGGTTCTCACCAGATCGTCGCGTACTGTCCGTAATTGTAATTGAATTCCAGGTGGTGCACAGTGTGGTGTGCGGCGCCGTTGATGAGCGGGTAGCTCATAAAGTACGCGCTGGCGGAGGCATTTCGGTTTCGTCAATCAGGGCAACTCTTAAGGGCGGATGACAAGATTTTATGATTCACTCACGTGTCGTGAATGCTGACTGTCCAAACTTGCACGATGACAAAGGCGATCAGGTAGGCGGCCACGTGCATGGGGAATAGGTAGACAAAGATGTGGTATGGGAGGGATTGGAAGTATCCGTCCTGTGGTGAAGAAACCAAAAGTTGGTTACTCTTTCGCAACCACAGTCGTTCTTCCTACGGCGTTCCATCACGGCGCAGCGTGCCGTGTTCCGGCCAATTATCGATCGTGCAACCCCTCCTTTCAGTCCCCATCTACGCTCCCCATCTGCGCCATAGCTCGGACACTAACCAAAGGATGGAACGCAATGCTAGCACACGGCGTAGCCACCTTCCACGTGTGGTGGGGTTTATGCAACCACCAATACAGTAGGGGATGATGCTCAAACCGGTGGATCCAGTAGACGCCAAAGTCCGTAAACGCCAAGAACCAAAGAATGCCCCCAAAGAACTACGTCCACCCATAGTCCTCAATATTGTAGTACAGTTTACTGTATCCTCTGATTTCAGAAAAGAACCAGGGGACCGTTACGAGCGCAGTTATTGGGAAACTGGTGAAGGATAGCCATGTTTCTCGTCTGATTTAATCGGGTAGGTATTTTGGGTGTTTTGTGAGGGAACGGTCGAACAGGAAGTAGTAGGATAGAGGGAGAGCGTAAAGTAGAGGATGTTCACGCCAATTGTTTCAATGAGGAAGATGGACAGGCATTGGCGGAAAGCGTGGTGGCTATCCGCTACGTAAGTTTAAGGACGGTTGGGAAATTTGTGTAGAAGTAGTCTAGAGCACGTTCGTCGGCAAAATGTAGAGCCAGAGCCATGTAGTTGCGATTGGGGCATATGTAAGTACCTACCGGTGCGCAACCACCATGGTGCACCACCAACCAACTGGAAGTGAGGGCAGGAGCAGAGGAGCAGAGCGCGTAAGTAGCTACTGTAAGTTAATTGAAAGTCAATTCAATGAGATAATCACGTCCAAGCCACACCACAAATAACAGTGCAGCAGTCTGGCAGCGCTTTCTTCACCGCACCATCATTCCCTGTTCCCTTGCACAGGGAAATGGAGGCAACGCTTCCTTCTCGCCTCTCGCACCTAATGGCACTAGCACACTCTTCCTACTCAGTCTGCCCTTCACTATCCCGCTTCTACCTCGCTCAGCTCTCTTCCCTCTCCACAGAAGCTGGAATCCCTCTTGCTGACCGCGTAGCAAGGCGTTTTTGCTCTCGCTGTAGCAGCTTGTTTGTGCCCGGTATCAATTGCACTGTGCGGGTCGCACCTGTCAGGAATCCCAGAGTGAAGAGAAAGCGGGATGAACGGGACGAGGGCAGGAAGGGGAACGGCAACCGAATTGCCAGGAAGGGAGTGGATTCCACTGGGGATAAGGACCAAGGCGACGGCGGACTTGGAGAGACGAAAATGGATCAGAGGCCGGACGGCGATGGAGGGAAGGTCTCAGACACAACAGATCCTTCGAGAAAAAGAAAGCGCAGAAGGACCAAGCGGGAACTATCAAATCCCGTCAATGGTGGCGACTTGGTCGTTGTCGCTCCACGCCCATCGGTCGTGGTCAACCGCCTCTCCCAAGCCGAACCGCCTCTTCCCACACGCTCTCAACCTGCCTCCAAGCCTTCGTCAGGGGACGCATTGATCAACATGGTCAAATACACTTGCACGACATGTGCAGCCGTCACACTCACTCCCGGTCTGACCAAGGGACATCGCCAACTCCACAACGCATCATCATCCCGCTCAACCGCACCTCGGCTGGTGTCAACCCCATCGAATACCCCAAATGCAAAATCCCGTTCAGTAACACCATCCACACCGTCATCGCCGGTCCCATCTAAAATCGCACATTCCGACACTCCATCCACCCCGTCTGCATCAGCTTTGAAGAAAAAGAAACAAAAGGATAGGAGGAAGAGTGGATTGCAAAGTCTTATTGCCAAGAAGAAGGAAGGTGGAGACGCAACTGGAGGCGGGCTCAACCTGACAGATTTCTTGTCAACACTGTAGGATAGATTTAATGCAGTTGGAATCATCTATTAAACCAACGTCTGATGCAAACGAAAGATTATGTACATTGTCAATCCATTCACGTGAACCACATATACATGAAAAGTAAAAACGGGGCATCCTCTACTGCAAAAGGTGGCCGAGTCGTGAAAGGACTGCGACCTCAGCCGACAATGCTTTCTTTGCTGCGTGCGGATCTAAACACTTTTGACTAAAGGACTGTGAGGATGGAAGTCAGTTGTGTGCATGAAGGCAGTCCTGATATCTGTCCCGAAATGGAAGCAAGCAGACGAACCTCCACAGCCGCGAGGATCCTCCGCAATCCATCCAAAGATTGGGCATTCCCCAATACCGCGTCATGCAGTTCTCCACCAAGTATAACCTGGGTCGCAACTTGCAGGGTTGATAACACACTGGCCATCGCGTTGGGGTCATTAGCAGCAGCTGTGAAACCTAATCCCGGGGATGAAGCGGTTTGAATTGTGAAGTTGACGGGATGAGGGGCATTTGTTCCCTTGGGCTCACCATAGATTCCAGTTGCAACTTCTTGGAGGACCAGAGGGATAAGCCAAGGTCTACGCACAAGCAATCCAGTGGAAGCTCGTAACACAAGGGAGTGCGCCTTGTGTTGCTGTTGATTACAAGGCAATAATGATAGAAGCGGTTATTGGATGACAAACGAGGAAAAGTGAAGTGCCTTGATGGAATCGCGGTCCGTTGTACCTGATCATTTCCTTTCATCGAGCAACACGTCGCCATTGCCAAAGCCACGGTTCGTGGAAGCAACTCTACAACAGGCTGATAAACTTCAGCATCGGGAAAACTCTCCATGGCGCGCACGATTCCGTAATAGCCATCAATGGCAAGCGTGCTTCCGAGCAATTTGCAGAAAATTGGGACAAGAAGCGTTCGAATATCAACGGGGAAACTCGCAATCTCCCCGGAAATGGAAGTAATTGACGCCTGTTGGTTTTCCAGAAAGGTGGCAACATGAGCATTTGCATTTATAGGCTAAGGTATATGAAGAAGGGGATACTTGCCGAAATCAGTGCCTCTCGCCGGTCCCAGTATTTAGCTTGTTCTTCGGCAGGGGACATTTCATTCTGTTTCCATTTTCCTGTGACCTATTTCACATAGAGCGTCAAATTCAGTGGTGACTCATGGCACTCGGGAACCCAATTTGATGCAAACCGTTTTGGCAGCTGCAGCAGCACTCTTTTTAATCTGCACCGATTCTTCCGTCCCACAAATTCTGTTCCCGCCAATCGTGTGCGACCCCAGCGCGCTCATCTCGGCGGAATTATAGCCCACCAGGCCAATTGTAACCAAAATGCTCACGTAAACTGTGAGGGGCAACTGCGTCCTGACATTCCGTTGCCGCTCGTCAATGATCTCCATGGCGTAGCAAACAACGTCCGAAGAGACTCTCAAGTCTGGATATCAACAGTACCGTCGATAAACTGTCGATAAACTGTGCCCTACGTTTGCGCGCCCTCAAAACAATATGGTTTGCCTCACCATTCAAACAAGCCGCCAACCCCTTCACCAGCTTTTCCGGCCACGATGGCAGGTAAAACACCATTTGCAATGCAGCCCGTTGTGCGGCTTCCGGCAACTCAACGAAGGGCCCGAAGACAGGCCCTTTAGGGAGCATGACATGGAAGAAGGGCACGAGAGACGCTTGCAGAGGTTCAGCGACCGTTTTATCGGTTACAGAGCCGCATAGATCTTCTTTCAGGCATTGAGTCAGGAACAAAAGAATGTCCTATAAAAGTTCGTTCCGTTGATTTGTTAACACATGGCCAACAAGGGTATATTCGACGAACGTGTTTCTCACAATGCTGAAGCCAGGATCGCCGGCCTTTAACACCCATAATCGCTTTAGGAATGTTGAAATCCAACCGCGGACAGCGTCCAGCATGTCGGCACTATTGTGCATTCTGAAGGCACCAGCGTACTGCGAGTGATTTTGTAGCTTCGGAAAGAAGGGAGACATTAATAAATTGGATCCCGAAAAAGCCCCAGAATAGTCGCTGTCTCACCAGCAATATGCGAGATAGAACTTTGAAAGTGCTTTTCAAAACCGCGTGGTTGTGAGACCCATTGTGATATGCCACAAAGACCTGTTCATAAAATAGTGAGGATGCTATTGTGCTCAATCCTCGCTGAAATCGCGTGAACTCACTTGAAATAGATCCGCAGCTTCATCATCCGGCAACCGATTTAACAACGTCCAAAGGACCGGGTAGGTCGCTTCAAGGTGGTCCACCTTCAGATTCATCACCAGGTGTGAACTTTCGCTTGTCTCAGCCGGCTGAAGCGAACGATTAACGGGGAACACATGTCGCCAGGAGAGCAAATGATGTGAAAACATACCTTTTCTCCAAGAAGTTCCAGCATGTAAGCAAACATCCTGTCCCGCCATCGCGAAGTAACAGCCTCAAAGGACTCATCCGCTGCTAAAACGAAATGCGAGAGAAGCTCGCAGAACAGAATATTCATGTTTTGCAGAATAAGCTCAACCTATTGAAATTGTCCCAGCATAATTCCGATCAGCACCACGCATACCATAACGGGAAAGAAACAGCGCAACATACCTTGGCGTCTCGCATGGAGTAATTACCAGCACCAAACGGGAAATGCACAACAAAATGTTTCAAAATCGTTTTAAGCCATGCATCCACCCATTCCAGGTCCGCCCCATCCTGCGCACATGGCACTCCGTTAGCCGTCGTGCCAACCGGTTCACCAGGTTGTCAGTCCCCACCTTCATTCCCACCAAGAACGCTCTCCACAACAGATTCATCGTCTTCAACAGCGTTTCCATTACGGCAAGTGCGGGCGATTGACTGATGCTACCAACTCCAAAAACCGTCGACGAGGCCTCGAGCCAAAAATCCACGAGAATTGGCATGATCACGTCTATAAATGACTAGAGAAAACACCCACACCTGGTTAAGCATCGTCCGTCGGCCCGAGTGCGAGGCACAAAATCCTACTGACCTTCAAATGGTCATACTTTGTCAGCTCATACGAATTTTGGATGTTATTTCCCTGCCCGGTGGCACCCATGACAGCAGTCACTGCCAACCGGTCCGCACTCATCGCGGGAGCACCAGCCGCGCCAAACAGAACCAACGATCCCCCGCCATTGGGATCATCTTTTTGTTCCAGACCAGCCCACAAATCGGCGTTTGTGTAAATGGCAATGAAGTTCTGCAGCAGGGACTATCAGACACCTCTCATCAATCATCAATGAAACACACGGCGAGCAGAAAACTTACGGGTGACGCATGACTCCATATTTTAGACACACCCCTTCTGCCGGACTCTGTGGCTGATTTGGGCAGTCCACTTCTTTCTAGATACCAGTACCTTTCCAACCAACCTGTCAAATAGCGAAGCGACGACGTACTTCCGGGAAATGAACGGAAATGCTTACGGGGTTTCGCCGGTACGTAGCAGCAGAACCAAAAAACTGTGCAAACTGTTGAGAACCTCCACGCGCGACTGTAGGGAGCGTTGGCCTGTTCAGCGAACTTTCGCTGTCAGACGACTAATTTCCCGTCCATACCTTAGATGATCCCAATTGACTTGACGGATTAATCAAGACTGAGGAGCCGATCCCTACAATGATCGCTCAGCGTGCAATTCTGGGTGAAAATGGGGCAAGGCTGAAAACCAACTCACCAGAACCCGTTTTGGTCTTTCCATTTGCGGAAAGCAGCGAAATATAGTTGGGTATCACCTGCGCCGGGGATTTACATGTCGCCTTCAACAAACCATGCCCGAAATAACAACCCACCTTATCCGCAAAAGAAGGCATCAGGACGGGGTACACTTCCAGCCACAGGCTCAAGAATTTGAGTCCATCCAACCGGATATCCTCCATGATATGCGTCATTGCGGAACAAGTATAGGCCATTGTTAGCGATAGGAACGGGCGGAAATGATCCTGCACAGCAAATACACGGGGGTTAATGGCAACTTTTGCTTAAGTAAGGCACGGGATCAATGGCCGAAGCACCTTGCTGACGGTCGGGGTGAAGACTTGGAGGAAAGAAAGCAATGTTTTCCTAACATCGCTCTCCTGCAATGCATATCTAGTGGTTAGGTACTACGTCTCACGCCCGTCATGTCGGGGTGGAAGTACCTCGTCCACAATTAGCCTAGCTAGTCCTTCGAACAACAAGCTGAGGTGCAGATGAAGGGCGTGGGGGTGCCGATTGAAGAGGTCTCGAATACCAACAACAGCATCTAATTTGCGAACAAGTTGGCTCCATAGCCGACTGGCTGAATCCAAACTTCGAGGACATACCCTTCCTCGTCTGAGCGCTGTAGTGTCGCACTTGGATTAAGAGTTCCTTCAGCGTATGATTCCGGCTGTTGACTGCGTCAGAGGCTGGTTTGATTTCATTAATACTTTGGTTGGGAACAACGACAGCTGATAACCAGAAAAAGGTAAGTTATGGACGGATTTCTGGAGAAAAAGTAACAACGCAAGACAAGACAACAATGGAAATCGCACTTTGACTGCGGAAAGAGAGGTCCGCATGGCTGCTGGACGCTGGCTTCTTCTTTCCGACTTTGAGTTTTGGTTTCTGGACAAAAAGGGTTAGAGAAGAGTTGAATGCTACACTAAGCTACTTCAACAGGGTAGTAGGTACTTTGAAGTCTTCAGCCTTCTGCTTCTTTTTACGGGTTGCCTTTGGCATTGGAGGGCGTTTTTTACGATAGAAGACCAAATGTCAACGTTCTCGCGGTAGCAGACTCTCAAAGCAGCGCAAACAAAGCCCAGCTGTTCAGGCTTTCGGACAAATGCGAAGCCTTTGGCGACCGTGATCTGATTGGTCAAGCCCCAGCGACGCAGGTTTCCGGCCAACGCGCAGCTTTCTCACCACGCTGGCTACATTTAAAGTTCTCACATTACTTTTTCTAGAGATTCTATCCCCAGAACACTGAAGCTGCACCATGTCTTTCGTCAAACCTAAACTCCTCATCCGCTCGCTTGCCATGCCGGCGCGGGTTAGTGTCACTTCTGACCTTGGGACCAAGCTCATCTTCAACGCGTTCGTTGGGACAACGCACATCTTGACGTGCTGACTTTGTTCATAGGTTTTCATCAGTCCTCGACAGTCTTCAGCCAAGTTTTCGACCACCACCGCGCTCTCTTATGGTGCGCTCTTCTGGTTGCCGCACGTATTTTTTCTCTTCCCGTTTTGCCGACGTTTTCTTGTCCAGCTTCCTACAACAAAGTGATTCTCGTCGGCGTTGCTGGCCGAGATCCCCGATTGATTGATTTCAGGCAATCGGATGATGGGGACACCAAGGCCGACTCTTATGAAGAAAGCATGATCCGTCAGCGGTCGTCGTACCTCAAACATGGCCTCTGGAGGTTCTCGATGGCGACGCAACGTCGCCGCTGCGACTCTTCTGGCGAGTGGCATAGTGAACCGCAGTGGCATACGATCATTACCAGACGAGCAGAGGGCTTTCCCGGGGTTCACACTGGGTAAATTAGTGGCGCAGAGTTGGAGCGCATTTCAGTGATTATGGCCTCATACCAAAGATATGCAGGGCCAAGTTGATGGTCGAAGGGGAACTGAAGTACTGGACGTCCGACACGGGTGGAAAGGGAGTAGATATTGATGCTTCGAAGGGTATATTAGATTTTCCCTCTTGGATTTGACCTCGCACGATTTCCAATTGCCCAATTTCGCTCCTGCTTACAGGATCTGTGACTGTAATCACTTCTTCCCAACGCATCCGTGAGGAGGAACCCTATGGGGCAGGAAGTCGCCTGGTGATTGACACCGTCGATAGTCTTCCAGAGGAGGTTAGGTGGAACTAAAATGCGAAATCGCTTTTGCGCCGACCCTTGTACATAAAAATGCTTTTCGAGGTCTGCTGTTGCATATGTCGTTGAGGGATGAGGGATTCCTTCCATTCGCATAAGCAGAAAGACTGTATAAATATATTCTTGTTTTCATGCTTGAGGCTGTTCCGCAGCACCTGCCGCCGCCATTCTTTCCGCCTCATCCATCTCCAACCTGGCTCGCTTAAGCCTCTCCTCCTTCAGTTCATGCATCTTGGCCTTCCTCTCCTTGTCTTCCCTCCTTCTAATTTCCGCAAACTTCTTCTTGAGCCTAATCGTCTGCCCTTCAATCACGATCGGAGGCATCAGATCCTCGTTGGGCTTGTTGTACAGCCTCTTTTGACGCAAAATGCGTGCGTACCACCCGTACACCAATTGATGCCATTCAGGGGGGAATGGGGAAGGTATCTCTACGCGGTCGGGTTGCGGGAGGGGAGAACGGAGGAAGACGGTCGAGCAGGTGTCGTAGTCAACCTCCAGATATTCGGGGATGAACATCCAAGGTGCCATGTATGGTACCGCTTTAAATTCCAGCGGTTTGTCGGACTTCTTTTCACCGGTCAGCGTCGGGATAACGTGCGGGGCTACGGTCACCATGTCGCCGTCAGCTAGCCTCGCTGCCGGTTCAGTACACTTATTTTCGAAACAAGAATGGAAGTCAACTTAGGGGCAAACGTCTTTCATCATCCTCTTCCAGCGATTGTTCGACCAACCTTCTTTCCATTAACTCTAACGAGCCCCCCCACAACCAGCCGCTTCGCCTTAAAAATGTTCTCCGCAAAGTGACTTCTAAACACCACCACATCTACCCTCCTCTCCGTCTCTGAGAACGCCAATGCCTGCATGGGCGGAACCCGCTCCTTCTCTGCTCTGGTCATTTGTTGCAACGGGAGCGTCGGACTCCAGTGCCGGTCAATTAGTTGCCGCTCCTTAATGTACGGTACGTGATAGCCACGGATTTCGCGCTTTGCGATCCATTTTTGCTGGTACACGGACAAGCGGCTAAGATCTTGAGGTTTGGTGCGAGTTAGGAGATTGTAGAGGTTGTACTTGTTCCATGACATGCGAATCAGTTGTCTGTGCGGATTGTAGGGGTCCGTGATCTGTACACAAAACCCAGTCAGTATCAAAAATGACTGGCCGCCTACTTCTATACCATGAGTATGAACAGATATTGCGGAAGCTTACAATCTTGACTGTTCGTGCCATTTTGAAGAACCGTTCGAAGGGAGACGGTGAAGTTTTGGATTTCAACTCCACGATTCATTTCAACTCCAAGCCGCTCTGGTCACGTGACTTCCAACCAATGGGAGATGGGCTGTTTTAGATAGGTGCACCATCCAATCCCGCAAGCCGGCGGGAAATCTTGGGGTCTTTAGAGGTCAATGAATCGTTATTCAGACCTTGATATTCCAACCTTCCGCCTCTGGCTGGACCGATGATAACTGAACACCCTCTTTTCAACCTGACCATCACGGTCGCAATCGGGTTGGCGTGCACCATTGCGACGGGAGTGGCCGTCACCTACGGATTTCAGCATCTCATTCGGGACCATAACATTTCGGCCCTACGGAAAGAATTCAAGAGAGAACAACGGAAGTTCAGGGAGCAATTGAAATCAATCGAGGACGAGGTTGTTGGAGCCATTGCGGGGCAGCTAAAAATGGTTGGGCACGCTATAAGGGACCCGAAAGAGACAGAATCGACAGGAACGGGGGTTGTGTCGGTTGAAGGGGACGGAGCGGCTGGATCATCGATCCCAGGAATACCCACTGCTGGAATTGCTTCATCGAGGCGGTCCCAATCATCCCCTTCACCACAGTTGGATGAGCGAAGACGAACGAGATCAAGAAGCGGGTCACCGTCCATCTCTATCCCTCCTATACCCCCTGTAGACCCGTCAAATGTTGACCGTCGCCTCCGTGAAATCGACGACCAATTGGTGCGGTTGCTCGAGCGCCTTGATGCATTGCATCCGCGTTCCATCCTCCCAAGCGGTATATTATCGCTGGAAATTCGGGATTCGGGCACTTGGGGAGATATAGATAGTGCTACATGGGATATCATGGCAAAGGGGGTAGAGGCAGCGCGGGCACGGAAGAAAATTGTGGTAAATAAGGTGCAGGGAAGGCTGGAGGAAGTGGACGGGCTGTGCGATTTGGCGGGCCTGCCGTCAGTAGGATTGCAACATCGGTCTTGGAGAGCCACGGGAAGTAAGGCTGGGATTCGCCCCGCGGCGTGATATTAGCTGGAGAGGTGTGGGTGTTCATGTAAAGACCTCTATTATGATTGTAGAGAAAGAAAGAATTCTTGCACTAGAGTCGTCGCAGTATCTGCATGATGTTTACGCGACGGAGGAGGCACAGTGACAACAAGTCATTCTGCCTTTTCGGACAGTGGATGCCAAATTGGTGTAACCCGCCTCTTCCTAATGCGTCTCCGGGCGCGAAAGAAACAGGAAGCACTTTATTTGTCCACACACTGATCTCAACAGTCGCTTAGACCAGAAGGCTCGGACTATCCAGGCGGCCAGGACTAAAGGTAGGTGGAGTGGAGTTGCAGATGTCGTTGAAATTGGTGCGCCGGTGATCGCACCGGATCTCATATTCAAAGGCTCACATTGGCGGGTGTCATTTCTTTTTTGCTTACAGACAGGTAAATTTTGGGAGGTTTGCGTTGTGGCCACTGAGGAAGAGCTGGGCGACAAGAGCTGTTTCTCGAGACGGGCGACGACGTCGTCTGTTGTTCCTCTTGCCATTAACGGCACGCACACTGTGACGTCTGACACTGCATTGTATGTTTTGGTCCATGCAGATTACCTCTTGCAACCTCTCTCTCATATTGACCGAAAATGGCTGGTGAGTCTCGTTTCTGGATACAGGCTACAGGGTCTACATTGTTAACGCTAATGTGATCATACTCGGACTTTCCAGACGTTGCCGTGAGTGATTCTGTTTCGCAACTGTGTTTGGTTGTGAGGGGTGTTTGGAAGTCTTTGAATGATTGGGCTCTTCCAGATTCCCATCGTGAAGCCAAAGCTTGCTGGCTATGTCGGTTTCCACAATTTGCCCAACCAGGTCCACCGCAAATCCGTTAAGAAAGGGTTCCAGTTCACCTTGATGGTTGTCGGTACGTTGCCGAGGAGAGCGTTACTGATGGGTTGAAGGGAGCTGTAGTGGCATCTTGAGGTCTGACGTCGGAGTGGCATAGGTGAATCCGGTCTTGGAAAGTCTACCCTTGTGAACACCCTCTTCAACACCAGCCTGTACCCCAACAAAGAGGCGAAGGAGCTATCTGTCGAAACTCCCAAAACCGTTGACATCCAAACCATCAGTGCTGGTATGTCCTTGACAGTACCACGCTGCTCGGCTTTTCCTTATGGCATGTATACTTTCCAGATATTGAGGAGAACGGCGTAAAGTTGAAGCTCACCGTCATTGACACACCTGGATTCGGTGACTTCGTGAACAACGAGGACAGCTGGCGCCCAATCTTGGAGAACATTGAGGCTCGGTACGATGCCTACCTTGAGCAGGAAAACCGTGTGAACCGGAAAAGGATCGTCGACACCCGCGTCCACGCATGCCTGTACTTTATTGCTCCCACGGGTCACTCGTACGTTTCTTGAAGAGGGACTATGGTGGGGATTTTTTGACGCATGGCTCATAATTGACCGTCGAATCTACTTACAGATTGAAGCCCCTTGATATCGAGTTCATGAGGCGCTTAGCCGGCCGGGTCAACCTTATTCCCGTTATTGCCAAATCCGACACGCTGACGGAGGATGAGATCAAAGCATTCAAGATGCGGGTACGTGGGATTCTGTTATCGGTAATTTCATTTCGTTCCTGGGGATTTACAAAATCTTCACGGCGCGGCAACAGATTCTCGACGACATCAATTCCCACAAGATCCACATCTACCAACCCCCAATGTACGACAATGATGACCCAGAAACCGTCCAAGAAAACAAGGAAATCATCGTGAGTAAACTTGTGGTTGTACGATAGCTTTCGTCATTCCGTCGTCCTCATATGCGTCTTTCCACAGTCAAGGATTCCCTTCGCCATTGTTGGTAGCGATAAGGAGGTGGAGGTAAACGGAAAGAAGGTCCGTGGACGAAAGTACCCATGGGGTGTGATCGAAGTGGACAACGAGGAGCACTGTGACTTTGTCAAGCTGAGACAAATGCTTGTTCGGTGAGGCGCGATAGAGTTTTCCTTTGTTTGGCAGCGTTAATGTGCGATTCTGACGTGCCCAACGTCAACATTTTTTTCAGCACACATATGGAGGAGTTGAAGGAGTACACCAACGAAGTGCTCTATGAAAGTTACCGTATGCAAAAGCTTGCTATCAACGGTGTTGACGATGTGTCTGGCGGGTCCAGTCTCAAGTAAGGATTTGTCATTTCTTCGTCGTGCTTGGGATGAAGTGCTTATTTTTTCTTTGCTTTCGCGTGACTTCTTTCGCAGCCCCTTGTCCAAGTTTGAGGAGGAGAGACTTGCACATGAGCAAAAGATGGCCAAGATGGAAGCAGAGATGAAGGCTGTGTTTCAACAAAAGGTTGCTGAGAAGGAGGCCAAATTGAAGCAATCCGAAGAAGAGGTGAGCAAATTTTCTTTTTTCTGGGTTGTGGTCTCCAAGCTTTTTTTGATCTGTAACACATTGCTCATTTCGTCATAAAACCAGTTGTACGCGCGTCACCGGGAGATGAAGGAGCAACTCGAGAAGCAACGGATGGAGCTTGAGGAGAAGAAGAAGCGGTTGGAGAGTGGGCGGCCGGGTACACCCGAGAAGCCCAAGAAAAGCAAGGGAGGACTTTTCAACAAATAAGAGCGTTACCTTACGTCAATTACGAAATGGGGGATCTAGGAAAGAAGAGCAAAGACGAAAATAAAGTGGGATATGGTTGGGGGG
>JADGKA010000136.1:0-35710 GCA_027604605.1 Borealophlyctis nickersoniae | reverse complement strand
GGAATGGGCTGGGTGGTGGGGTGAGTGGGGTGTCGCCTGGTTCTGAGGAGGAGTCGGAGACGAGGGATGGGGAGCGGGAGAAGCGGAATGGTTCGGCGGCTGTTGCAGCTGTGTGGGTTGTGTAGGGTGTTGTTGGGGTGGTGAAGGCGATGAGAGGAGATGCGTGGGAGGAGGAGGGTGAGGAAGCGTCAAAGTATGTGGAGGGGTTGAGTGTTGTAGCGGTGGTGGAACCGTCTTCACCATCTCCGCAATCGTTGTCGTCTTCCTCTTCCTCGTCGTCTTCTCCGGTTCCGTAGTCGTCACCCGCTGTTACGTCGGGTATGTCGTACTCGTTCTCGTTTTCATACTGCTCATTGTCGTCTTCCTCGACCTTGGCCTCGCACAAGTGTTGGTCGGTTGATTCCGGCGAATAAGCCGTCATGGACGGGACTGACGGGGAGGTTGAGACAGAATCAAAGAGGTAGGCGTCGCTGGGCATTTCTAACCCTGTCCAGACAGAATCCATCGGTCTGCTTTGTGCAAAAGGAACGTTGATAAGTTAGGTATGCTATGAATGATGGAATAGACATGCACAGAGTAAACAAAAAAGTCCACGAAACCCACCTTGAACCATCATACACATATGCTCCCGGCGCCTGAACATCGGCGAAATCGGTCACCATCCCCATCGACTCTGGCGACACGCACATGGCTGGCGACAACATATCACCACCCACCAACTGCCCATTCCAGTACCCCAAAGGTGTGGGAACCGGCGACGGCTCACACAGACCCGACCCCTGAACCGAGACCGGTACCTCAGACAGCGGCGGCAGCGATGCGGATAATGGCAGGGTTGCAGCTGCTGCTACTGTTGGGACGATAGTTTGAGGAACGGGAGCAGGAGGACCCTGCAATGCCTCGTGGGAAAGTTGAAAGGCGCGGGAGAGAAGTTTGTCGAGTTCCGCGTCAAACTCGTATGATTGCTGCTGCTGCTGCTGCTGTTGCTGCTGCCGTTGTTGTTCTAGTAATCTCTGCTGTTGTTGGTAATGATGAAGTTGCAGTTGCTGGTGGTATTGTTGGGAGGAAAAAAATAATGAACGCGGCTCTTCTTGCTTTATGTACAGGGATGGTCGAGGTGCGGAGAAGGCTATTTGGGAAGATTGTTCCATGCAGCTGGATGAAAGGAGGTGAAGGGATGGGAAGGGAGGAAGGGAAACTTTAGCGAACAGAGACTTTTTTGAAGTTGCAAAAAGGGCAACGCGCAACACGTCCGCGTCCGCGTCCGCGTCCGCAGTCCAATTTTCCCACGCGAACCTTTCCAAAGTGCCAAAAGAACCCACACACGTTGTCCCCCTTCCGCGCTATACAGCGTCCTTCCCACGCCTGTTCTCCTCCTCAGCCGTCCACACGTCCAAGCCCCATAAACGCGTCCGTCCCCAAGTTCAGACCGACAACTCACAATGCATTCAAGTCGACACCCGCGACATTGCGGGACTCTTCCAACTGCAGTCCAAGTCCAAGTGTTTGACCTTGGTCCTTGACACTAGCAGCGATAAGCTGGTTCAATTCGTCAACGCAGGGTTTTCGTTCCATCGTCATCGTATTTAATAAGAGTGGTTCTTCGGCGAAAAGTTGGACTTAATGATGGGGGGACATGGAGTGTTGGTGGTTGATTTTATAGTTGAGTGGATGGCTATAAGGGGCGAGGCGCGAGGGCGCGATGGATAGCGAATGATTTTCGGGGCTCCAAGTGGATGAAATAAATTGGTGGACCCCCAGGGGCACAGTGAAGATGAAACCACACACAGTTAAACCGGAAACTGGGAGTGGGTGTGGATGGGATGCGGTGCGTGCGTGAGTAAGTGTAGACACTAAGAGTGTACGTGGGAATGCGAATATGAATATGACAAGAAGAAGATTCTCCAGCACAGGACGGACAGAGACGAGGAGGGAGGAGAACGTAAGTGCATGCCAGCCTTTATAGGTTCTGTTCTGTCGCATTCCATTCAAAGTGATTGATTCAAGCATATGCCATCATACATTTCCACCAGATTGGAAACCAGGGAACTAGATCCACAGTCTCGGAAATTGCTGAACCATCGAGGGCACCGCATTGGCAAAACAAGCAGGTGAAGCACCCCCATCAACAACTACTGCTAAAAAAAAATACCCCAATACCCTCACGTCATGCGCTTCCAGGGTTTTGGCTCTATTTTCCAAGCGTCCAGCTCAGTCCAATCCCCAATCGTTCCTTCCATCCCAAATCGAATCGCGTCCTCCTGCCCACACTCACAGCCCAACAACAAATGAGGCATCCACGACCCATACCGCCTGTGTCTCTCCTGCTCCGCTCAACCATCCATCGCATCGCCTCCCAATTATTAAACCCATTTAAAAACACCCGTCTCCCTTCCGGCGTCCTCCTCCCAGCCCCTGAGAGTGTCTCCCATCCCAGAATCGGCAGTGACGTCATGCGTAACGGTCGTACCAAACCCACCCTCTTTCATGATCCCAACCCGCGGGGCCGGATACGATCCACGCGTTCGGCTCATGGCATGTGTACAGTGCACGTTTGGGGTGCCCTGGCTGGGCAGTTGGGCGCGCTAAGCCGTTGCCGAGGACACAAAATTTTTTTTTTGGAAGGGGAGGCTGGGGGTATCCGCCTCCGCGGCACAACGGGCGCGATTTCAAGCAGCAGCACAAGCAACGCATCCACAACGCATCGAGCGCATCGGGTGGCTCCAACGGGCTGCAGGGGGAGGCAGGTCAGGCGTCGAAAGCTCAAAGGCGGAGAGGCGGTCCTTCGATAAAAAACGAGCGAGAACGTGCCAAACGCAAAGGAAGCCTCCCCCATCATTATCCCCCGCCTCGTTCCATCATATCCTCCTCCTCCTTCCATGGCGCCATTTGGATAGGAGTGTCTGATACTGATACGGACTGGACCGGTAAGTAAAAGGGAGGGAGTCGCGTCCTTGACCATTTTCGCGACCCTGTGCCTTCGAATCGACCCCGGAAAATACTCTCCTGTACGTAGATTACAATGCGATCGTAAATAGCATCGTACCCAACATCGACCATCGCGGTCGCACGTTTGGTGGAAAAAAAGCAGACGAACGCGAGGCAATGCTGACGCGGATCATTCATGGCGAGGGATACAATCCACCAAAGAAAACAATCGTCAATGCGTCCGTTACGCGACGCCGACTAAACGGAAGATTTGGGATACCCTCCAAGCCAACTTTTCCTTCTTACTAATGCGAATAACCCATAAGTTACTTATTGTACTCACAGCGTTGAACCAAATGCAAATGAGAGAGACGAATGCAAATGGGCCATGGTAAAGAATCTTTTCGTTGCTTTCGGCGGGAGAGTATCCAGCAAGCATAGCACCAAGAACACGCCCATCCAGCGACGCGAGCATAGCACCAAGAACACGCCCATCCAGCGACGCGATGGTCGACGGGGATACCATCCAAGCCAAATACTTCGGCCCTTTTATTCCAGCCTCGCAGCCTCGCCCGGAGTCCGCAGAAAATTATCTATTCATGCGATGTCTGACAGGACAGGACGGAAGACTGATGTCCACAATGGCAGCAAGAATGACCACGTCAAAGCGCCGGATTTGTCCAATATGTACGCCAAATGGCATTTAAACAGCGGGGAAGTCTGAGCTTGTGCGCGTCCAATGGAGAAGATGGCTCCATTTCATTCCATTGGTCAAAGAACCATCCAAGTGATTATTGTAGATTAGAGCGTTGAGTCCATTGAACGATCGGATACAACTTGGGTCAGATGCGCTGTGCTGCAGCGGTCAAACTGATCATGACACTGGTAACTAATGGTGTGTGATTTTTTTTGTCCTTGCGGAAACAAACAAAAAAGCGGGTCCGCTATGACTGCGTTAAAGAAGGGGGGACCACAATTCCAAATCAGAGAGAACCGACGTAAAGTAGAGGTACCATATCAGCGTCCAGGACTGAGCAGCGGATTCGGCATCCAACGTTTACAATAGTGAAGGTCTGATGACGAAATTCTCGACGCACCCATCTCATGTCCGCCTGGACACGGTCTTACCTCCGGCATTTATACCACAGCCATCCCACCCAAAACCGGCGGGCACGGACGTGGTTTGATTACTTTCTAGGACCATTTTCAATTTTTTTTGATGGGGGATGTGTTGGCCCTACTGTTAACCGGATACCCTAAACGCAAATCAGTAGCCCAAGAACTAAATACTCCATCTCACTCAAGCAGACTGCGTCCACCACCAGCCCAAAAAACGGAGTTCAACAGAAGGTCAGAAACTGCTGGATTGCATAGGGGTTCATGTCAAGGGTATCCAGACCGTTCGTCTGAAGGGCAACCGCAGCGTTCATTGCAATCTGTCACCACCGACTTGAATCCCGCCAAAAAAAAGAAACTCAAAGAGGCGTCTACATATGACCCGCCTTGGACCGCGGTCCAAGACGGCGCCTTACTTAACATTAAAGCGAGAGGAGTAGTCTGTTCATATGCTGCGTATTGGGGGATCATAGAAGAATGACCTAGCCGGATACCCATCCACCCGGTTGACCACTTCAATGACCGTCCCAAATCTCAGATACAGCTCTGCCTCACTTTAAACCGTCTGACCAGGATTACAGGATTCCAATATCCGGTCATTGCTTACTGGCTTATGCTTCATATTCTTTTTTTTGCAACGTCATGAAAGAGTAAACGTAACACGAGAGCAAAAGGCAAAAACGCAAAGTGGAGTGAACGCACGTCTGTTCAAGCGCACGTCGTTCCGCTTGCCCGGATTGAGTATCGGACGACTGGGATACCTCCCCCACTGTTCCACTGTCCGCCTCCGACCGTTCTTTTTTCGCCTCATCAAGTACATATTGAGAAATGGCAACTGGATGGCCATATGCAAACTTTCGAGCTATGTTGAACCTTTTTTTTTGCTCATTGGCGCATTGAAGGTAATTTCACAGTTTAAAGACCGATAGTGGAGATCTCGACATTGACTTTACGCACCGCCGTAAACGCAGACCAATTGTGGAGATCTCGACAATGCTTTTTAGGCGGACACTGCCTCGCAAATTGCGTTTGATAGTGTTTAGTTATTGGCAGGGGCCTTTCTTTTGGGAGTGATGAGCACCGCGGTAAACGCAAACCAATAGTGGAGATCTCGACAACGACTTTTAGGCAACCGCACGGAGAACCGATACCAATGCGGGGAAAACAAGAAAATGCTATATTATCTCCGGACTCCAGGACAAAGTAAATCGTCCCTCGACTCGTCAGGATGAGGTACGAATTACCTCGGCCCTCGCATCTTCCAACACGAACCTCCAATCTTTTTCCTTCGCTTCACGGAAAAAAAAAAATCGAAGGAAGTGATAGAGTAAAGTGGATACCCCTGGTATGGTTCGCGTCGTGGATGAATTGCGTTGGTTTCGGTCGCAAGCGTCTGTTTCGCACTTGTTGAGATGCGAGGGTGCCAATGATGGGAGGTACCCCTGGCATTTCCAAATGTGATGTATATATATCATCTCCTTCTCTTACACCTTGCTACCAAGGACCCGAATAGGATTTGGCCAGGACACGAATAGTATTTTATTTTTCCATCATCCTTCCCTCACTACAAAACCTCAATCAATAGTAACCCCTCACGCAAACCGCTTAACACTCTCAACCGTATCCACCACACTCTCCTCCAATGACCTAAACTTGATCCCCAGCACCTCCCTTGCGGCGGTATTATCCGCCTCGGTATCCGGTTCCTTCACGTCCCCCTCCACGACAGGCACCTTCCCCTTCAACTCCGGGAACCTCTTTGCGATAATCTGCGCAATCTTCTCGCTCGAGAACCCGCCCGCGGAGGTGATGAACCGTTTCCCGCTGGCGGCAGGGAGGGTGGCGGCTTTGACGTGGGCGGTGGCGACGTCGCGGACGTCGACGAAGTTTTCAAACATTTTGCGTGGGCCGAGAGGTTTGGGGTGGTTGCCTGTGAGGTAGCCGAAGATCATGGCGACGGAGGTGTTGATGTCGTCTTTGGATGCGATGTGGTGGATGGTGGGGCCAAAGACGTAGACCGGGTGGATGCAGACGAGGTCGAATTTGGGTTTCTTGTCTTCCACGAACTTCCACGCGGCTTTCTCGGCTTCGGTCTTACTCGCCAGGTACGACGTTAGGGGGTTGGAGTCCTTCCCCTTTTCCTTCACATGCTGGATCGAGCTCTCGTTCCAGTCCTTCTCCGAGTAAATGTGTCCCTTCTCTTTCGGCGTATGCATCATGGCGGCGAATGATGATGTCACGACGACGCGGGAGGGAGAGCCATGGGTGTGCGCGGCGTTTAGGAGGGAGAGGGTGCCGTTGACGGCGGGGTTGATGTAGTCTGCGTAGGGGTCTTGGCCGCTGGCGTGGAAGGGTGATGCGACGTGGAAGATGATGGATTGGTCTGATATGGACAGGTTTTGTAATGTTAATATGCATGCATCTTGTCCCACAAATGTCGCTATGTCCACCTCACCTTTGACGGCCTCATCAAACGCGCCTTCCTTCTGCAAATCCTCGACCGTCACAATCTCAAACTTGCCCTCCCCATACTTGTCTTTGAACAGATCGAGCAAGTACTGTGCTTTGGTGGGGGATCGGGCGGTGCCGCGGACTTTGTAGCCGGCTGCGAGGAGTTGGTCGGCGACGTGGGCGGCGATGTAGCCTGTAACACCGGTGACCTGTTTAAGAAGGGATGAGATGTGAGTTTGGGATTGGATGTATGTGTGTGTGCCGGTGGGCGGGGTGGAGAATCATACATACCAAGGCAGTTTTCTTTGAAACGTCGACCATGTTGTTGATTTGTATGTGTTGTGTTTCTGTTTTTCAGTTGTTGCAAAAGATGCGAATACCTTTCCTCCCGGCAGGACCGTTCACCGTCCTTTATACTTTTTCTCTACATCGATGCGCCCCCACCACCGACCGAAAAACCGCTGAAACGCGTCGATTTCCGGATTAACAAAGTCTGATGAAATGAAACCCCTCATGGGCATGGCATAGATGGCATTGGAGGATGGATGGTTGATATGACCACCCGGATTAATGATTTGATATCCAGCATTCGATCGGTGCGTCGCGAGAAATTAAAAATCATGATGTAACGACTCTGGCCGATGATTCTGCCGAACGCGCCGAGGGCGCCCAGGTTTGGATACCCTCCCTACTCTCAAAGAATTCGTCCTTCGGAGTGTTTGGTCAAAATCGTCCAAGTGTGGATGCCTTTTCAACGGCATTCCTTCAACAGGCGAGGATGCAGCAGGTTCTGCCATGGTGCATTAATGCAGCCTTCAAATTGCTCCACATACGCCCAAAAACCCAAAAGATATAGATAGACTAAATACAGTGGATTTGCGCATGGTTTTGTGGTTCCTACTCTCAAGTCAGTATAAAAGAGACCAATAGAGAAGTGAACGACTCGACTCTGACGAAACAACGCGAAGAGTACGACTTTGAAACTCATTCCGACTCAAGGTCTCCGAAAGAACGTGACATTGCGCGTTCAAGGCGAAAAATGAACGTAAAAACAAGTTCGCCTGCAAAACAAAGAAGCATACCAAAGACTACTACATTCTTAAAAGAAACAGGTTGAAATGGTGAGAAATGAAGCATATCCAGCGGTGAGCCGTGAAGGGGGACCCGATAACCATTTGCGTCCCGCCCGAATAACTTGACAATGGGAGTCTTTTAATCAATCAATACAAGGCTTGAGAAATGGTCGTGGGTTTCAAAAAAAAACCGGGAGTTTGTTAAGCGTTACGCAGAAGAAAGACTGTTAAAAGTGTCTCTTGTGGGGGCGAAAAGTGGGAAGCAAGCGCAATGGTATCCGCCCCACCCAGCTTACGCAACCATCCACTTTATCCTATCGGGACAAACTGGGCTTCAAACCTTGTCAATCCTCCTCTTGTTTGCCATTTCACCTCCAGAATTGCAAGCAACGATGCCTCGCCAACCACCCAAATCAGAGAGGGTAACAACGATTCCCCAATGCAGGGTCTGCCGTTCCGCACCTCTGAAGCCTCTCTAATACTTTCCATTATCTCTCCAGTTCTTCACAGAGGACACGGTAGCCCTCTTGACACCCTTCACCACCTCCGAATCCCCATACTCCCCCGCGACGACCACAGAGAATTGTAATATCGGGTTAGTGATGAAAACGCATTGGGATGAGGAGAGTGACCTTGAGGACGACGAGGAGGATGAGGAGGTGGCTAAGGTACATGCACGATTTGGGTAACCGTACCAGATAGGTGCAAGGCGGAGAAAGTAACAATGACGCTGCAGAAGATGCCGGAAGGGTCAGTATTCCTCTCGTTACTGGACGGGTCACCTGCAATGTTCTGTAAGGAGGATGATATCGAGTTGATTGATCGGGCGATGTGTTTTGGAGGTACGAAGGCGGGATCAGACTCCTCGCGTTTTCCCGGTTTGGATTTTCTCACGCCGGTGGGGGGAGCTAGATATCGTCCGTTACAAATCGCACGGCCAAACATCCCAGTCTGGCACGGTGGCGGGTGTGCGTATGCTGGTGACGTTGCGACATGTGATGACGGGGAGGGTGCTGCCGGATATCGATACGAGAAAGTTGAGATATGTGGTGAGTGATTTCTTTTCTTCCCAAGGAATGTTGGGTTTGCATAGTTGTATATACTCAATGGCTTCTGTGTTTGCTTACAGCATGATGTGGAGGAGGTACCGTCCTTAGGAATGCACACTGAAGGGTGACACAGATCTTTCATGCTCACACGCAATTCTTCATTCGCAGGACATGTTTGTTGCGCGAGGAGATTGGGTTGGAACCGTGGAGGAGGTGACTATAGTACTGATTGCCGAGTGAATCGTAGTCGACTACTCACTCCCTAAAACCCCCAGCTATGGGACAACGCCACCATCTTGTTCCAAGACGGCAGCGTCTGCGTCCCCCTCAATCAGAACACTTTAGAACCTACGGTCTTGTGCGACGAATCGTCGCATTTTGGGACGGACCGCTTCTTTCCTGGGCAGACGGTGCGCACTCGGCGATTGAGAGGATTTGAGCACGGATCGTGGCTAGTGGGCGGATACAACAAACAAACGGCGGGGGTGGTGCTGCATCTTGCTACGGAGAAGATACGGGTGAATTGGTCGCTGTACAATAGTCTGAAGGTGTGTCGGATTCGCAAGGGTTGCATTCATCGGTCCGCAAGGCTCATCATATCGGTTGCAGAATACGGGAGGTGACGCGTCAATTGACGAGCCGCCTGAAATTGTAGATTTCAGCAGTGTCAAAGTTTTGCCAAGTAATTTTGAATATGCAAGCTACCAGGTGAAAACGGGGCCGCAACTCTCTTCCACCTGGTCAGGAGAATGGAACTGATGTCGTGTTGATGCAAAACAGATTGGCGACAAGGTTATGTTCAAGAATATCGAGGACTTGGGAGAATCACTCACACCGCCTCCGAAAGTTGGAATACCGGTTGCGACTTGCCAGATGTGTTTGGTACGCATCTGTACTTTTCTCTTTAGCCGCGAACTCAAAAGAGAAGATCACTTTTTCTAAACGAGGGCAACTTTGCTTCCCCCAGACTGTTATTCGAACGAAAACGATAGTTGACGGTGGGTGAAGGAAGTACTAGGGAAGTGAGACAGTTTCGAGCACAGGCTGAAAAATCCGAAACAGTCGAATGGCAAGATGGGACGATGACCAAAGACATTCTTTCAACCGACTTGGTCCCGTGTCTTCACTTGGACGATCAAGACCTTTGGCCGGTAATTGAGGCATCATGGCGGAGCCATTTGCGTTTCGTTTCTGGGCTTTCAATCTCTTTGACTCACTCTCTGATGACTTGCAGACGGACTATGTTATCCAAAAGAAGGAGCAAGATGAATCTGCACCCGAATCATCCGAACCCGAAAAGGTTGGGTTGGTGGTTAAGGTCGATTATAAAGAGCGGACGGCCAAAGTTCGCTGGTTTGACGAGAATATGGAAGGGTTACTGGTTGGTGTCGTCCACGGCTGTAAGCAGGCTAACAGTGGCCGATCCGTATTCATGGTCTTTACTTCGGTGGTTGTAGGAGCCGGTCGAGGAGTACAGTTTGTACGAAATTGTTTCGCATCCAAATATGCAGGTATTTGCTTGGAAACCCACGCGTGCTTCAGGAATCAGAAGCCACATGATTTTGTTTTGAACTTGTTCCAATAGTTTAGAATAGGGCAAAAGGTTGTTTTAGCAGTCGACGCCAACGCGCCCGCCACGCCAACAGATACCCTCTCATGGCTCGGCGAAGTCATGGCCATTTCCAACAATGGCTTGGTTCGGGTTCGGTTCTACCACACAGATAAGGAAGCAGAGTATTCCCCTAGGCGTCTCGTTCTTGTGGAACCAGAAGAGGATGGAGCGTTTGAAGACGACGATGAGGATGAATGGACGGACGAGGAATACCTTGACGAATGGGAAGATGATGATGGAAGCGACGACGTGGAAGAGGAGGACGATGCACTTGGGAAAGTGGATGTGAAGGAGCGGAATGGGCGACGAAAACGGTCCAGGTCTCCGCAAAAGGCTGAGAAGGCCGTGCAGACTGCCGGCGCCGGCGAAGAGGAGTTGGTCGAGATGGAAGGGCGTCTGGAGTCCATAGTGAACGGTGCGGGCGGGGATGTGCCGAGATCCGTTACTGAGGGTGTCGACCAGGAAGAAACGACGGAAATAGAGGACGAACCTAATGGGACGAATGGGAATGGTTCTGGGGACACTTTAGATGGCCGGTGGGATACGTTCAAGTCTTTTGAGCGGGCGCCAGAAAGCCATCATTTCTTCGATGGCGGCCAAGAGGTAACGATTCGCGAGACAATGGTTCGCTTCGGTCCATGCTCTAACCCGTCATTGCGCCTATTCAGGAATACTCACGCAGCTTCCACCAACGTATTCGCAAAGAGGTAAACATAAGATGACCAGCATTCAACTTCCACGTGGTTCCGTCTCAACCGGTCTTTTTCTTGCAGTACATGATCCTCAATAAATCACTGCCGGATGGTATCTTGGTTCGTGTCTTCGAGGATAGGTGGGGGCCTCACAACATACATCCACGCAAGGAACTGAGCATGATCTAATGATGCCTCTAACAATACCACAGAATAGATCTCCTCCGCGTTCTGATGGTTGGACCGGAGGGAACACCGTAAGTGTTATGCCCGTCGCGGCATCCATGACGTTTGGAAGGAACCAATCAGCTCATCTATTTTCCAAAATTTAGGTACGACAACGGTTTGTTTCTGTTTGACGTCTCATTACCAAACGATTATCCCCAGTCACCGCCATGTAAGTTGGGTAAGTCTTCCGACGCTGATGACGTGAATGCTGACGGAATTTGTGGTGGCGGTGACTTTAGCCGTGTATTTCCATTCATGGACGAACGGGATGGGACGGTTAAATCCTAATCTCTACGAAGGTATGTATATTTTGTTGCCTTGGGGTTTGGTTTTGCAGAAATGAAGGAACTCAAATCTTCGACTCTCTTTGCAGATGGAAAGGGTGGGTGTCGAAACGAAATTGGTTTGCGCGGCCATGGCTAATTGCAAGGCTTCATCGTGATTAGTGTGCCTGTCGCTACTTGGGACATGGCAAGGGAAAGGGTGCGAGACATGGAGTCCTCTGTCAAATATTCTACAGGTATGCGTCACATTCACATCGGCCGCCGTGATCATGTGCCGATTTTGATTGCTTGCAGGTTCTGGTATCAATCCAAGGACTCGTTCTTGTTCGGCATCCATATTACAATGAAGCCGGGTAAATCTCTCCAAACGTGCCACTCCGTTCGTCGATTTTCACTAACCACTTGATCTTCCAGCTACGACCGCCAGCTGGGCACATCAGAAGGCAGCACCAACGCCATCCTCTACAACGAGCGCACATACCTCCTCACCCTAAAATCAATATACCACATCATCCAGCGACCGCCCGCAACGGTCCAGGACGAGGTGCGGGAGTATTACTTTAGAAGAGGGGCGTTGAAGCGTGTTGTGGAAAGAGGGGAGGAGATTGTTAGAAGGAGTGAGGAAAGGAGGAGTGGTGCAGGGATAGTGGAAGATGCTGCTATGGAGGAAGGGGAGGTGGGAGAGTTTCCGATTCGGGTGGTGTCGGCGGGGTGTCTGAAGTTACTGAAGGTGAGTGGACCCCAGTGTAACGTCGTTCTCTGCATTATGTCCATTCTCGTCGTAATCCCTTATGGCACGTAGACATCCCTCGAGCATCTAAAGCAATTGATACCAAATGAGGGGCAAACAGAGGCAGGAAGCGATTCATCTTAGCCGAGTTGGTGTGCGTGGGAAGTTAGATTAGGGTTGTTTATAGCGTTGAATTGATGCCCTGTGACGGTGAAGTGGCTGCTAGAAAAACATAGATGTAACATACAAGCGTCCTCCACTCGCGCATCAGTTTTCGTGACGTCCAAAATGAAGTGCTTGCCAGTTGCTTGGCGCAACACCCATCTCCACAACCCGTAAAGCGACCCGGCTTCCACCGCGAGTTTGATTGCAAGTTTTTCTTTTCTATTCCCCAAATGAGACCGTCGGTATAGTCCCCCCCAATAGAAACCTTCCGCGAGAAACGAGCGAGGAAATTTCGCGGACCGGCGTGCCAAAGAGAAAAGGGTAGTCTCCGCTTCCGTCCCCCCACGCTTTGCCGACCAACATTCGCGGGGCCACATCCACGTTCCCACCCTTCTGCACGCACGCAACCCGCACATCACCCCCTCACCCCTCTCCCTCCCCCCATCGCATTTAGATACTGTACAATCCAGTCGGGACCCTGAACGGCTCCTGCACCAACACGGGCTTCTTCTTCTCCTCCTTTCTGTACTGAACGTACTTTTTCACCCACGATTCTTCCTCGGGGGAGTCGAATGTGATGGGTGCCGGGGGTTGCCGCTTTTTGTATTGCACGACGGCGGTGATGCCTGTGGCGTAGATGAGGAGCATGTAGCCGACCAACTGGTGGGAAGATTTGGGATTGAGTGTGTGGTTTTTTGAGTACGCGCAAGGGGAGGGGGATAATGACTTTACCTTGTATTTGGGGATTTGGATCCCAAAGACATTGTACGGTTCGAAAGGGTTTCCTCCGGCCATTGTGTCGGGATGGTCTGGGTTTTTGCAATGGGTGATGTAAATGGGCCGTGTCTGGTGTGTGTTCGGACGTTGCGATGGGAGGTTTCTGGGGTAGGACGAACAAGCCACGTCGTTGCTATGATGGCCAACACAGACGCGTTTGAGTTTTCCACCTTTCCCATCCTGGATTCGTTCCCATGCGGAGGATGGACGAAGCGAGGATATACCTTTCCTACCTCAAAGCTGCGAGGACGGACGAAGCGAGGATGTGGTCCCCAGATACGTTGCGCGCCGCGACGCAAGCTGCTCTCAAGATTGAGGTGCGGGGTCACTTACACTCAAGTTGTCTAATTCTGACCCCCGTGCTGGCTGACCCCACCCCACGTCTTTCGGCCAAACAGCACCTCGCACCCACCATCACCCCCGCAACCATATCCTCAACCGCGTACGACCTTCACCTTCCCTCTCCCCCAATACCCGAATCCCTCCGCACCGCACAACGCCTCTTGTACAAAACCCTGCTGGTGAACCCGTACCTTCCAATGGACACGTATCGGGAAGTGATTTGGAAGTATACGGAGGTGTGCGGGGGAGAGGGTGTTGGGGATGAGGTGCTTTTAAAGGTGTGCAGAAAGACGAAGTGATTTGCGCGAGAGAAGTATGCTTGCGAAACTGAGGAATGAAATGCGCGAATGCAGGATATATCCGAGATGGCGCACCCGTTTGCCGCTTTGGATGTGTTGAGCGAGTCGCAGTCGAATCTTCTCGGCGCTTTGCATAACATGGCCGATGCGCCCTATTCTGGAACGAAGGACGGGGGAGTGGACGCGGTTTCTGAAGGTAAACATATGCCATGTTCATCATCCTCCCTCATCTGCCGTCCTTTGGGTTGCAGCGGTGTACTTTTACTTTCACTGTAACATCAAACAAAAAAACCATGCAAGATCGATGGCAGGCGACCGCGGTGGAGTATGCGTATAGATTGCACCCTGATACCATTGCGAAACGTGTTAGTGCGCGGTTTCTGATGCCAGAGTTGGCGAGATGTTTGGACGGCGGGAAGGACATTGGTGATGACAGTGATGCCCTTCGGGAGCGACTTGATAGTTTCTTGAGGAAGCTTTCCGCTTCGGGCATGGAACTGGGGGATGTTATGGTGAGGATTATGACACGGTGTACATGTGAAAAGGAAACATGCTTCTCCGCACTCGCTAATTTGTGGTTTGGCATTCGCATTTACAGGAAATATTGGCAATAATGTTAACTCTACCAGCATCATCCCTCGCCGCACCATCCGACACACCACTCCCCACGTCGATACCATCCAATTCAGATTCTTTCATCGCGCTAGCAACATCAGACGTTCAAGAGAATTCAAATTGCAACCGCCACATTCTCTCCTGGCTTCTCTCCCATGCCGCCGACAACTCCCCGACTTCCCCGCTGCTGTGGTCGATGCATCCCTGGCTGCTCGCCGAACTCTCCGGACTGTACTTTACATTTTTCACGGCTTATTTGAAGCACCTCGTGGAGAGTGTGAGGCACGTGCAAAACGCCCTGCTAGGAATTGGAGTGCACAATTTCTCGTTAGCGCCATCCGATGATACTGCTGCTTCTGACGATGGCGAGGACGACGGTAGGGACGAGATGGCACATGATCATTTGATGGGTTTGAAGCGGCACTGGGCGGTTTTGTTGGGTATGGCTGTTGAACATGTGCGACATGGGGCGGGGAGGGCTGTTGGGATGTTGAAGCGGGAAGTTGAGGAGCGCGGGGGAAAGTTGGATCCTGACAGTGAAGTTGGGGCGATGTGGAGGAGGGTTTGGAAAAGCTTTTTTGAGTTGGGACGCGCGGATGGTGATGTGAATGAAATCAAATAGTGATTTGGTTTTGACCCGACTTCGGACATGCCATATGGATACCGTGGTATCCATAGTGAACATGACCCAAACGTTTCTTACGCATCCTTTGAAGCACAGGGGCTAATTGCAAAGATACTTACGCGCTGGTGTTAGGGACATTTTCTTGTGGACTTTCTTTTGGTGGCTGGGCCGGTCTTTCCCCCCACCACACCAGTTGTGAAGCCTTTTCTTTCGGCGGAGGTTCAACGCCAAGGTGCCTTCTGGAGTGGAGGAATGCGCTCCAGGGGCGCTGACGCGGTAAGTCTGTAAGTGTCTGACACCGCACGCCCTCCAGATATCGGGTCTCCTGGGTCTCGATTGTGGGGGGCATGACATTATGCGCGGTTTAAAGTTGCAGGTGAGCAAAGCACGGGAACGTGGGGTGAGAAGAAAGAGGGACGCGTGCATTTTGTTTCTTGACCCGTTGGAATGAAGATTCCATCACACGTGTGGGAATGGGTTGATTCTGGTTGGTTGCGTGCTGAAGCTCATTGGGCCATAAGCTATTTGGCTATTTTTGGGGTCGCCACGGTAAGCGAAAGCTTAAATCCCATCCCAATTAGGATTTGGCCAATCAGAGCGCGGGAAAGGCGAACGTGGCAACTGTGCCTCCATGGGGTGGCTTGGCCGACGCGACATTTTAAGCACACGCCCGCGGCTTCATCTCGCACGCAGCCCTCTCGGCAAGGTTTGGGCTTTCGGGACTAGTGGGATTCGGCGGTGGGGTGGTGGAGGGAGATGGTTTTTTTATGGAACAACACCGGGGACGGCGGACCTCGGCAGACTTGCACGCGTATCGGAAAGAAAATCAAAAAGGGGGATCCAAGGGGGATCAATTGAAATCTGTGCTGTCTTCATAAAAGGAACCCCCCTCCCCACTGTCTATTTCCCGTTGGTCACTTTCCGCGCCAGTAAATCCAATAGGTAGCAGCCGGCCCCATATCCAGACACAACAAACAACATACGCTATGTCGTCTCGATCAGTGTCCGTCGGCTCGCCCGGTCGGGTTGCCTTCACCGCACAGGAGAAGAGAAACATCATCTTCTACATCCTCGGTATCATGGCCTACAAATTCGCGCTGGAATCATACAACGGAACCATCAAGGCTCTCGCCCTTGACCGGTTACCCAAATCTGAGCGGTTCACCTACACTGGTTACCTCGATGGGTTCAACCAGGCCGCCCAATGTATCGGTTCCATCGCCGTCGCTCCCCTTGTTAGAAGATTCCATACCCGGTCCGTCCTCGCTGTTGCCGTCTTTGTGTTTGCGCTCATTTCTTCGGTTGGTATGATCGTGGAGGGTGTCGCCGGTGGCAGGATCATCGATGGCAATGTTATTGATGGTGAGTTTGTCTTTTGACTTACTTTCGAGTGTGGGCTACCGAAAAGAGTGATCTGACGCGTCTGAAATTCCATAGGAAAATGGGACTCGCGAGGAGTTATCCCTATGTTCGTTGCTGCTGGGTTCTCCCACGGTACCGTTGAACTGATCCGTCGTATCATTCCCCGTGACATTGTCGGTGGGAACGTCATCAAGCTCAAGAAGATGGTTAGTATTCAGTCAGATTGTGTGTGTCATGGATGATTTTGAAGCGGTCATCTAATCGAAACGAACCATTCGCCAGGATGCCTTGGTCCACATTTTCTACGAAGTTGCTGGTACTGCCGGTGCCTTCTTCGCAACGTTCGCCGCCCTCAAACTCGGCAAAGCCTTCGCCCCCGTCGTGTCTCCCTTCCTCTTCATCCTCGCCGCCTTCCTCTGGTCCCGCATCGCCGTCGAAGCCGAGAAGGACCAAACCCTCAGCGCCTACGAAGACCGTCAAAGAGAAAACCTCTTTGTGGCCATCGGCAGCGCCTTTGCGGCGTTCGGTCTCGCCATCTACGAGGGTGGTCGCATCATCTTCACCAACCGTCGCTTCACTTGGCTCATCTTCGGGTACTCGATTCCGCTTGTCCTGCACCGGTACCTCGAGAACGGTCTTGGTGCCAACTACGCCAAGCTTGTCTTGAAGGAATCCGCCTACGGTTCCATCATCACCGGTGGTTCCAACTTTGGTGAACTTTGCGGTGCCGGCTTTGTCTTCGTCTTCACCTACCTCATCAAGACTCCTCTCCCATGGTACGTGTCCGGTATTTATCCACCCAATTCTGCTGAAGTTCAAAAACTTATCTACTTTCATCACCTACAGGCTTCGCCTCGACGCCGCCACCCTCTCCATCGTCTGGGTCATGCACAAATTCACACCCGCCTCAACCGGCCTCACCCCTCTCGCCACCGCCTGGGTCCTCGGCGCTATCTTCATTCCCGTCTCGATGGGCTGGGCCGCCGGCGACGTCTCCCTCGCCGCCTTCATCCAGTCCCACGTCTCCCGTCTCACCGACACCAACCCCAAAGTCTCCCCTCTCGGTGCCGTCATGTCCTTCCTCTACGTCACCTACATTGTCATCTACGCCATCATCTCCCCAGTTATCGGATCGTGGTTGGACAGCCTCCCCGACGCGACAAAGAACCAGGACTACTTCTTCTGGATTGGTGGTGTCATGTTCTCCGCTTGTGGTGTCCTTATCTTCCTCTCCACCTTCTGGCCCAAGGGATCGTTCGCCTTCAACCCTACTCTTGAGGAGGACTACCCCGAGGAGGAGGATATGGAGGAGAATGTGGCGCATATTAGGGACGAGAAGAAGGGGGAGATGTTGGACGATATGTTCTAAGCAGATATAGATTAGTAGGGACTTTAATGGGGCGGCGGGGGAGGGCGGTATACTCTGGCCGTATTATTGTGTTTTTTTCCTTTTTTCTACGCTACCCTCTCACACAACCCGCAACGCACCTTGTGTGAAAATCCAAGGCACTCATATCCTCCCAAGTTGTGTTTTTTGTTTCTATCACGTTGTGCATTTTATTAAAATATATCAGAAATAATAGTTTTGAAAATACAAAACACTTGTCTAAGTTTGTTTTGTCCGAGCGTGGAGATTATTGGAAAACTCTGCTATGGACGTTGTAATGGGTCCAATCCGAAAACTCTTTTGATTTCCTCTTCAGACTGCTGGTTGTCTCGCCATCCATGTCTTCGGCACGATAAAAGAGCGTTTCCTGGGTATCCAGGAGTCCTGGCATAAAACGCGCATCCGTTTCTTGTCCGAATCAAGCACTTGCGCAGCAAGCCACCCAACTCCTCCTTCAGTTCCTCCCCACCTCATCTTCGCACTGCAAATCCGATAATTCCCAAGGAAGAATGCCCTAACGAGCATGTTGGGCAATCTGTCTTTTGTATTCACGACAGTCCTCCCAGACTCTTTCCTGTCTGCTATCGGTTCCACGCTCCGCTCGCTTCCACAACCACTCCAAAGCTCGCTTTCCGCCGTGAGCCATTGGCGCGTAAAAGGGGAATCCTCCTCCCGATACGCTCCCCTCCTCTTCCCGCTGTTTCTCTACGTCTGCCTTCCAGCCTGCTTGCTCCTCTCGTACTTTGCACTCCGCTCGGCGTTTTTGACGTGGAGAACAAAGGTGTTGCTGGCTAGCGTTACCACCAACGCGCCGGTGGTCGTAAAGTTGCAGTCTCCTTACTCGCCGCCGAGGGAACCCCCCGTGTATCCCACTGTGGTGCGAAAGCGCACTTCCTTTCCTCCTCCTCTTGCTTTTCCGTCACCCGTTCCCCGTGTTGGGCCACCACAGTTTCCCATTGCTGCTGCCATGTCTGCCAAAAATGCCGCTCCGTCGCAGAGTGCAGACTTGAAATATCACAAGCAACTGGCGGAGCAGGCTTACCGGTCCATTACCGCCGGATTGGACCGGGAACAACATGGCGGGGATACAGTTGGGGCGTTGGAGTCGTATAGGAGAGGGGTGAAGGAGTTAAAGGCGGCGTTGCGCATGACATTTGACACGGCGGAGGAGAGGTGAGCCTATATGTCGGTTTGTTTGCTTGCTGGGTGCTGGAAACTGACTTGGTGCTTGTGAAAAGAGAGAAGGCGGAGGGCTTGAACGCGAAAATGAGAGGAAATTTGCAACAAATCGAAGAGAGAGTAAAGGAACTCTCCGTGAAAGGTAACTTCAGCTTCATCGGATGCATATTCAAGGTCCATACACCAAACGTGTCTTCAACCCCTTCCAAAAAAGAAAAACCTCCCCCAAAGGAGAAATCCGGTACCTCATCATCACCGCCTAGATCGCTCTCGCATGCAAAATCCGCACCCGCGAAGGCTAGGGTCCGAAGCATTTCTGGGCGTACAGGATCACCTGCACGTCCAGGATCACCTGCGCGGCCTGCATCGCCTGCGGGCCAAACCAGAACCGAGGTACTCTTCAAGTTGTTTCAACGTCGTTTACAGAAAAGTGCGTCTAATGCATGAATAATATGCAGAGATCTGTTTCCAGAACATCCTCGGTATCATCTTTCAAAAACGTGGACAGCACAATGGCAAATAAAATTTTGAATGAAGTGGTTGTTGATCGACCAATGGTGTCATGGGATGACATTGGTAAGCGGCTGATATGGTTGAGGCATCGTCGCAAACGAGGGTGTGCTCAATGTATATGTTCATTTCAGTCGGACTGGAGGCTGCCAAGACGGCTCTACGTGAGATTGTGATCCTTCCCACATTGAGACCAGAGCTCTTCACTGGACTGAGGGCACCGGCAAAAGGTTAGTAGTGATTGTAGGCTTCACATCAAGGTAGTGTATTGACAAGGATGGTGTCGGTATAGGTGTATTACTATTTGGTCCGCCAGGCACTGGGAAAACCATGTTGGCCAAGGTACGTTGCTGCTTGAATTTTTCCACCACGCATCGACAATGACGATTCTGAGCTAAAATCACAATAAAAGGCTGTAGCGGCAGAATCAAAAGCAACATTCTTTTCCATCAGTGCTGCGTCGTTGACGTCTAAATATGTAAGGACGGGAAAATCTTCGAGTTTGTACATTGTTGACGCAACTGACTTGGTGACTATCGCAGGTGGGCGAAGGAGAAAAGATGGTCCGCACATTATTCCAAATGGCACGCCAGTTACAACCCGCCGTTATCTTCATTGGTACGTGCCAACCTACCTCTCCATAAAAAATAACCCGACCTGGAACTGACTGATGGTCACCCACAGACGAGATTGACTCCATTCTGACGGAGCGGAGCGAATCAGAACATGAAGCGACACGACGGCTGAAGACTGAATTTTTACTCCAGTTTGATGGCGTGGGAACAGGCGGGGACGATGACCGCATTTTGGTGTTGGCGGCAACTAACCGGCCACAAGAATTGGTAACGTGTTGTAGCATCACCACTTTCGTGTTTCGCATGTTTGAAAACTTACTCCATCTCGTGTAGGACGAGGCGGCGCTCCGACGACTAGTAAGTCCATATCCCACGGCAATGCACTTCTGCTTGTGGATTTGATGCTGATGAACCTCTCCTACAGGTGAAACGTATATACATTCCCCTCCCCGAACCGGCTACACGCGCTATGCTCATACACCACCTATTGAAAAATCACAAACACACCCTGTCAGATTGGGATATTAACCAGCTGATTGGCATGACTAATGGTATGTATGTTATGCTACAGCTCCGCTCTGTCGGCGCGACAAACTAACAACCCCCCGTTATATAAGCTTACTCTGGAAGCGACATCACAGCCTTGGCCCGCGAAGCCTCTCTCGGTCCCATCCGCGCACTAGGCGACAACCTCGTTTCGACACCGCTGGATAGAATCCGGCCCATCAACTTGGCGGATTTCGTGGACGCGTTGGGAGTGATACGGCCATCTGTGTCGCCCGCTTCTTTGAAAGGTTATGAAGTATGGAATAGGGATCATGGGACGGGTGGGACGTAATAATGGTAGTGAAATACTTGGCTGAGTGGGGGTTAATCGTGTCAGGGAGGTGGGGCGAGTAGATGGGGGAACCTATGATGATGATTTAGGCCGTACATGATGGCGTGTAAATAGGAAAGCGCAGAAAAAAAAACCTTAGCTAGAACCAATATAAGCCTCTTGCCAAGCAGTGTTGGTTCTGATGTTTCTGATGTGTGCTATTAATTACAGTATACCCTGCGCGTGCATTATTTATTTTCCATGTTTCAAATATACAGGTACTCCATACACTACAGGAGCCGCCCCAATCAAGTACGTGAAATTGCATGTATCTCGTGCGCTCGCCACCGCTTCCACCAGGGACCGACCAGTTGGATGTTCCTTGTGTCCCGTCTCGAATGTGTTACCGTTGCTGGGTTTGCGGTTCTTATGCACTCCCTTCTCGCTCCCCAGCAACCCCCAATCTTTCATCATTGCTCTGCTGAAACGGTCGATGTCTCGATCTGTAACGTCCCAAAGATTCGCCACCAAGGCAGGGCTATACAAGAACAAAAAGTGTTAATAAAGACTGTCAGTTGATAGATTCCTGACGAATACACTCACCTTCCAGCCATGACATAATTCAACGCGGAGCCCACTGGGTCAAACTCCCCAGATGGTTTCAAGAATCCGCTGCTACAGCCCATCAAAATCGCCACGGCGCACTGATTCAATGCGCGGACACGGTTCCCTCGGATGTATTTCCCCCCATCCCCGTGACCAAAGTACCTGGGGTAGTTCTTCAGTAAGCGAGATGTGATCCATTTTCCGACGAACTGCAGTGACGGTGGGACTTACAAGAATACATCGTTGTTTGACAACGCTTCCTCGCACTCTGTCTCGGTGGGTGCGCGCCCAATGATCCCGGACCATGTTTCCTCGCTTGCGGACGGGATTTATATTGTGAGCTCGGATGCAACCTACGACCGACGCTAAGTGTTTTGCAGACGCTACCTTTCGAAATCGCGTTCATACTCCTTTTGAGTGTTGGGCAAATCTCCAGCGGGATTCACAATATAGAAGGCGCTTGCAGCATTCACTTGCAACCCGGTCGTCTCCCCTTTCGCCTCCATCATTAACACACGGTCTCGCAGGAAGGAGTATGATGGAAGTCGTGACACGGCTCGACCACGCAGCACGGGGATGCTTTCCCAAGGAAACATCTGCAGATTCTTGTCGGGTATTAAAATGATATGGGAATGCTCCTCGGCGAAAGCAGTTGTCAATGAGTGGAACGCGAACGAGTCGTGGAATTTTTCAAGCGCATCTTTGAATGCAAAAGTCATCTTTGACGTTTCGTTGCGATCAGTCAAGTTCCCCTGGCGACGCAACAATGCCATTCAAAACATGACTCACTGTATCCATGTTGATTTCGTCGTAATCCACTCCAATGCCGCTGAACTGGTATGAGTCCATCAAATAATACAGTGCATCCTCGACCTGCCTATCGTCATCCGGCTTCGCACCCAACCGTAGCAGTGTGCGACACAACTCCAAGCTTAATGGACGAATGCGTCCGCGCACTGAAGACTTCTTGCCAACGGTACTGAGCATCAGTTTCTCGACGGAATCTTTGAATTCATTCAACGCTTCTTCCAAATCCGGATGATTGTAGGCATCCGTTGACAGCAACCCCTAATTCGAAAATCGGTTGAATGTCAGCGTTGTCCGAACCACAAATGTCCCGGGTACTCATGCGTCATGACTACCTTAAAACCACCCAACCAAGCACATTCGACGGTTTGCAAAACCTCTCTCAACCTTTTGTCCAATTCCGTTCGCTCCTCCCACCATCTCGCTTTGTCCTCCTTGGTGACGTAGCCGGCGGCGTTTTTTTGCGTCGTCGCTTTGCTGGCTTCCAGGATATTTTGAAGCTCCTCAAATACATGTTCATAGGCTAGGCCCGTATCTTCGCCTTCACGCAGCGCCTGCCGCATGAGAGGTAATCGAACTACCACCGGCGTCTCTCCACGACTCAACCGAGAGACATACATATCTTGCCGATCCACATCCACCGACATGGAGCACACGACCCAATGAGAAGGAAGGGTATCTATGATCGTGCTTTTGAAGGCGGCCGGGGATAAGTCCATTTCGCTCGAGTACAACTTGTACAAACGATGGAGGTAGTCTTCCGAATAGGCGGGTCCATGCTCCTCCTCTTCTGGCGCCGGCCACTCGATTCTTTTGTTCACAGATGCCTTCGGGTAGACCTTTGCAGTCAATGCAGAAAGCATTTCTCTCTTTGCCGTCAAAGCTTTTGCCATATCTGTTTCGAGCTTCACTTAGCTTCCAGCATATTCACTGAATCATCCCAAAATGGTTCATTACCAAGATAATATGCGGAAGAGAGCGCCAAATCGTCCGGCTGCACGTCACAAGTGCCCGTTGTAAGGTATGCTTTCATCACGTTGAGGAGCACAAAGTCATGGCACGTTTTGTGAAACAGGTGTGCGGAACCAAAGGTATACGACAATCGATACGCCTCCTCCAAGAGTTGCTCTGTTTGCGCAATACTCTTTTGCAAAGCCACGGAGGCCTTCGCGGCCTTTGTCTGCTTTGTCGTTTTGCTAGATTTGTACGGCGGTACGCACCATGGCAGAGAAAAGGCTGCAGATTATATCAGGTATTATCATTAAGTACAGTTGCACACAAAACGTAGAGAGCCGCTGAAGGGCAAACTCACCAGATTCGCCAAATATTTCAAATAGAGAATTGCCCCTCAAAGATATGTTCAATTTTTCGAAACGAAGATCCGCCAGCGTTGCGCAATATTCAGCCTATGGATTACTGGTAAAAATGATGGACCAGGATGATGAAGTGCATGACACAAACCTGCTCAAGACCCCGTTGCTGAACATCGGCGATGGCCTCCAATTTGCGTTCTGCTTCTTCCACCTTCCCTTCTTTTACGAGTGTCCAGCCTGAAGTCGCGCAGTTAGGGAGGAGCTCAAGAGGCGAGTTTGCGTGCCAATTTTCCGCAACTTGCCAATGCGCGAAACTAGCTCAGCTTTTAAATACGATAATACGAAACATTCGTACTGAATGAGATTCGCTAAAATTGACGATCAGCATCGTGAAAAGTGAAGGAAAGATATAGATCATCAGCGCCAACCTTCTCGTCGACTCGCGGGACTCGGAAGTCTTCCTTTCAGCGGGGATGTCAAGAATAATCTCTTCTCCCTTGGAGTTTCGGTTCCACTTGCATCCAATTGTGTCAGTACACATGTCGGGCGAACGTAGAATCGCGCGGGGCCTCAACTCACCCCAAGTCCTTGTCCTCCAGAGCGGCAATCACAGCTTCCGTCATTGCTTCATCTAGCAGCTCCTCTGCTTCGCCATACACTTGAAGCGCATCAGAGTACGACGCGTTGCGCACATACTGGTCACCACTCCTCAACTTCGATATGGCTACTTCTCGCACAGCTAAATCGAGGGCCACCTAGTTTATGCTCTGTTAAATAAGATATGTCTTAAAAGAGTCCGTTTTCAACGTACCAGGGACTGCTCAGAAAATGCGGCATTGATTTTGCTTTCGCTTTCAGGGAGACAATTCCGTCGATAGTCAAGTTCGGCTAAACACAGTAGGAAATCGCTCTTATATATATTTGAGTGGACGATTTCCGCTAATTCGAGGCCTTGTCTGAAATAATGTTCGGCTGGGCGGATAGAACCACGTAACAAGTACGCTTGGCCAAGCCAAACGAAACTTTCAAGCAATCGCTGCAAAAAGACAGTGCCGACTGAGGTTATTATTGCACATTGATAAACTTACTTGAAACAGAAACGTTCACAGATTGCAGTACCTGGAGAACACGCCATTCCATGAACGCATTGAGTCCTTCGTTTAACTTAACACGCCATTCCGTGAACGCATTGAGTCCTTCGGATAACGTAGCAGAGGACCCTTCCTGAGCGCGCCTATCCGGGGTCCCCTCAACACTGTCGGCCTCAGAAGGTAGTTGCTTCTTTTGGCGCCTCATGATTCCCTTAGACAGCTCTCCCAGCAGTTGGAAGCTTGTCTCTGCCGCTCGTGCCGCTGCAGCGAGCGTCCCCTATGCCGAATGGCGCTTGAGCACAAACTTCCAATTTGATTGTCTGATATCCTTGAACATACCCTAGTTAGGGACAAGTTTGCTCGGACAAAGTAGGCAAGAGACACCACCAAAATCGACCCCTTAGTTGGATTTTCACTGGTCGTGGCATCATTGCCGATAAACGGTGAGATCTTTGGAAACATCGAGTCACTTCGCGAAGAAATGGGGCCCTTTAGTGTTGAATTCCGAATTTGTGCTTGTACCAAAGCTACACACCTTTTTTCCACATTTCCGATTGCAGACAAATAGTGACAGTAACATAATTGCCAGTACGTGGAACTCTCTTGCGAAGCCCGTCTTGTGCTCAGTAGAGCCTTTCCCTGACTCAAGGCCGCACCAGCTTGGCCCGTGTACCCCAGGGCAATGTATGCATATCCGATATCTGCGAAAATAGTTATTGCCCCTAAATTCATGGATGGTTGTGCGGAATGTTAGCAGCAGAGATCTGCGCTGCGAAAATCGACGGAACCTTACGGCAATGCATTTCATCCGAAACTCCTCTCAGTGTGATGACGCGAAGAAGCAGCCGAAGGGCAAGAATGCGATTGAGGGGTTGATTAAGCACGTTAAAATAATCCCCAAGCATCTCTGTCGTAAGGCTGTAGAGTTAACAAGACGCTCAAAGATCCGAAAGAAAAAGTCCACATACCAATGTAATAAAACATTCGATCCACACTTCCTACAGACGCCAGGGCATCGCTCAACCTTGTCTTTGAATCGTCAATTTCTGCAAGTTTACATGTCAGCCCCAGAGCACCGAAATAAAGAGCAATCAAGAGCGATGAGATTCGTACTGCTCGAGTAAATCGGCACTCGTCGCAACAGTTTCTTCCAAATCTGCAATGCCATACGGAATGCTTTCGCATTGTAATTGTTGCGCTCGTTAAGACAAATGCCCCAAAATGAGTACGCAATGGCGAGCTCGTTGCTGCATTGTAGCGCAAGATGATCATCGTCGTCATATGCCTAATTGTTTTACCGCATCGTTGGCATCTGAGGACGTCCGACCTATAAAAGGCGTCACTTACTGGCGATTTGAGGAGCTCGATGGCTTGTTCGCACAGCGCAGCGGGCAATTCAAGATCTCCGTCATCGGAATCTCGCAAAAAGATACGAGTTAATTTCGCCTTCTCTACCAACGCTCTAATGGAAGATGGTATTTCAGAAATGGTTCTAATGTCGACTTTCAAAAACCCTTTTACCTTGCTCTCGAAATGGGGCGTTTGCTCTCATCATACGACTCCAACAAGCGGTCCACAATCCGCGTTTGCGGTGCCACGGTGTCGTAACGACGATGCAACCCCTGAAGTATCTGCAACTCGTACTCGCAGACAGCTGAGACTACGTCGGGAAAATCATCCAATTGTGTTGCAGCAATTTCATAGACCGTCTTATATTCTCCAGGGCGCAGCACCGCGAGTTTTATATAACGGTCCATCAAACCAGAGCACATGTCGCGCGGTGTTTCCAACCCGGCGTCTGTTGACTTCAATAGCGCGGCATACTGAACTGCAGGAAGCGTTCGCAATGCCTCTTCAGCTACATTCAAGGCTTCCTGGAAAAAGAAAATGGGGCAGTTAGTGAAAGAAGCCCTGATTCGCGGAACAACAACCGACCCTTGATACCTCATGATTGCCCAGCTCTCTGTGGCAAGCGGCTGATAGGTCGTACCCATGGGCTAGCTTCAATTTGAGGTTATTCAGCGAAATGGCGCCTCCTTTATCGCTCCCAGTTGCCGCAAGGGTTTTGATGAGCTGGCCGAGTAAAACACACGCCTCCTTAGAGAATTTCAGTGCAGCCCCGTACTGGCGATCCTTGTAAAGCACGCGTCCGACATTGCAATAAGCCCCAGATGTTCCACACAGGCCCTCGGCGTAGCGATATTTTGCGGATAACCGGGCTGCCGTATTTAGATGGTGCGCTGCTTTCTCAACAGCCTCGTCTCCGCCCAAAGTGTGGGAAAATTGAGCAAGCTTGGTCTGGCTGTCGATGATGATCGCAACTACATTCTGCACGTCAGACTTTTGTCCGACCTCCTAATAACGACATCATGGTTCTTCAGGGGTTATTCCGTTATTTCGATCGGAAACTCTGCTGCGCTACTCACAGTCATTGTCTCCCAGTTGTTGAAGAGTTCCACCGCTTCCCCCAAGGAGGTACTCAAAATGTCCACTAGCGTCGTCTTCCCGTTGAAAGATGTCAATTCTAAGACTCGCCGTGACAATATGCGGAGGCCGTTCAAGTTTCGCCGGATTAGATTGAACAGATCGCTGTCAGCCGTTATGTTTTCCCCGGCTTTTGATACGGCATGGCGAAGCTTGTGCAAGTACTGCCCGGCTTCCCTGGCCTCCTCAAGACAAGACTTTTCAAAGGCGCTGCCGTCTTTCGGCACTTAGCGTTAGGCGCTTTTTTTCAACCGAAATAATCACCCGGAAGCGAAAATTACCGGAAGAGCGTTCTAGGAATAGTCCAGCCGCTGTATAACCACAAATGCTCATTCGACTACAAGCAAGAGGGTCATCTGGTGCCTCCATGAGAATACTCTCAGCAATAGACCGGACGTGCGCAATACATCGCAAAGCCGTGTCTAGGCGTTGAATCTGTAACAGTCCAAGTTTGATACCGAGGATGGCGAATCTGTGAGATGAAGGGAAAACTGACCTTTGTCGCCGTGGAAATGCAATGATCACACCAGGCCACAAGCTTGTTGTCCATGCTGACGGCCGCTTCGTTTCTGGACTCTACAAAGTCCAATATCCCCTCGTAGAAGTCGACCAGAGTAACGGCAGCAGCCTCATCTTTTCAAGAGAAAATGGTCAGCATGATTGGCAATGCAGAATACAGCTCGTGAACATACCAAAGGCTGATTGGAGATATTTTTCGAAATATAAGCCAAACCTAGCAACTTGGTCGTTATAGGATTGCAAGGTGAAAGTCGGAGACTCTGCGAAGAATTTCAATGCCAAATTTCGTATCAAAAGACTTTCGAACGGGCTCCAATCTGACAACTAGGATGAGGATGTGGCGCGGGATGAAACGGGTACAAAATGATGGGGTTTCTGCATCATACCAGTGGACTTGAGCGAGGCATTGTAAAACATCCGATACACTGCATCGCATGCTCTAGCGGCAAGGTTTGGCTCTACTGACTTTAGCCGCAGACATGTCGAATACAGCCCGAGAGGCTGCATGGTTACTCTTTCCAGTCCCTGCATAGAATGTACGAGTGAGCGCCCATCATGCCAACACATTGATCTATTTTCTTACCTTTGCATCTTTACTCAGCTGTAGCGCTAACCAACAACGTAACGCATTGGACATGCAACTGACTGCTATCGACAAATCAACAGCATCCTCGTGTTCGCCTCTTTCCCAAGGACATCGAAGCAATTTTTCCAAGGTTTCTCCTTCAGAGTCCAGTGGAGACCCCGGTGAAGCACTGCGGTGGTTGACTGACAGAGGTTTACGCACTGCGCGAGCCGCCGACGAGACTTTCGCGGATGTTGCTCTGCTCGCGGACGACCTCGTCGATGCCGAAGTGGATCCTCGTTTTCTTTTTGTAGGGGGGTCGTTCTCGGTAGTGGGGTCTAGCGTGGATTTCGACAATCTGGCGTGAACATACGAAAGCATCTTTACTGCGTGTTCGTACTAATGCATAACAGGAACATCTCAGCGATATGGATAACGTTATAATCCTTTTACATTTTGAATTGCAATACTCACGGCTGCAGCTTCGACGAATTTGATAGCAACGTTGCAAGCGGCCTTTTCAATTCGGCGCCTCTCCAAGGGCAAGTCGTTCTCCAAGGCACCCAGAGCATCTAGCGCATACGTGGACACTTCGGCCAAGCAGCGCAAAATACTCAACACAGGTGGAGCTTTATGCACCGTTGCTGGTTCCGCAGCAGATGTCTTCGCAAGTGTCTTTGTGTTTCCTCTTTTGAGACCGTTGGTCATGCTTACTCCATTTTCAATGGATGAGCTCTTAATACCGCTTCTAACCGCCGGTTTTCGAGAACCTTTCGCAGTCCCAGTCCCTCCAGATGTCCCCACCCTCGTTGCGGAAGTCGCGTTATTGACCCCACGCCGCTTTTCCGAATTGGCCGCTAATGACAGCTTCGCCATAGCATCTTCCAGCTCGCTTTCGTCCGATTGCTTTCTCGCTCTTTCGGCAGTAGGCTTGGTCCCGCTGATACCATGCGCAGGAGCGTTCTCCGTTGGTTTGGTCCCATGGCAGTCCTTAGCAGCAGCTAAAGCTGCTCCTGCCAACCCCGTCAACGTTTTCGCGTTCTGGTTCATAACCTTCATGGCAAAGTTCCCCAGTTGAACCGCCAATTCTTTTCGTCCGCCCATGTCGTTCCCGCCCTTTGTCCGCGCCGTGGTCGCTCCTACCCGACCAGTGAGCTTGGTACGAGCAGATTTCACTGTTTTCGGTTGTGCGTTCGACGTGGCATCATCGGTGGTCCAAGCTGGCGAGAGAAAGTCTCTCACGCGGGCGGTCAACGATTTGCAGCATTGTTGTGGATCAGCAAGAGCCGCAAGTAGGACTTCGGCGGAATCTGTTTCAGTGGGCATGGTCCAAGAAACAAAGATGCCGAATGTACGGCTCAAGCGCCTGGTGTGGGAACGATGGTGGATGCGCCCAGAGATCACAATGTGTTAGAGGAAGTTTGTGACTTCCAGTCCGAAAGGTCGGACATGCTGCTTGCTTGGGTAATCGCCCCCAACGCAACGCAGAACCTCTCGCAAACCAGCAGTGAACACGTCGCCGGTTTCCGACGCGAAAAACGGACTTTTTCGGCGTTAGAGAATTCATACAACTTCCAACAATCATCTACTTATAAAATGGCGTGTCCAGCGTTTGAAGTTTCCACATTCCCATTGAAGGATATAACTTCATCTGCACCTGCAAATTCATCCCTCATATAAACCCCAGCGACCGTATCATTTTGCTGTTCCTCCACCCTTCTCAACCGATTCCATTCCAAGGACAGTCCCTCGACAGCCATAACCAACAACCAATAAACAAAAAACCCTAAAGAGATGTCCTCATCCACCACCCCAACAACCCTCTACTCAAAATTCAAAGCCCGCTTCCCCAACCCCTTCTACCGCCGCATCCTCATAGGCCTCTGCTGCGTCGCCGCCATCGGTGAAGCATCCGTGCATTGGATTCTCTGGAACAAGCCGAAAGATAATGGGAAGATTGTGTGGGATCCAAAGAAGTGGGCGGAGGACAGTGAACGGAAGGAAGAGGGCGAGAGGCGAGGGTGATGGTGCCGATCCTTGTGAGGAATTGGAAGTGAGGATGCGGCGGATCTGAATGCTGGTTTTGGAATGCGGGCGTGAGCTTACTATGCAGAACACGGGGGCGGGAAATGGTGCTATAGTCCCATGTATAACTTATGCTCGTCTCTCGGACGTCTTGGTTGCTTTTCACTTCTTCAATCAGTCAACCTCACATCTCTATAGGTTGTGACCCTTGTTTCTTCCTCTACGACCCAGAAACACTCTACTGGGAAGTCACTACAAACCCTACTGAACACAGAAACCTCGTTTCCATACTCCTTATATCCCCAAGCGACCGTCGCACCTTCTCCCTCCCACCAATCCACCCACGCTCAATCATCCACCCTCCCCGACAATGCCTCAAACAAGGCACCACAATCCCCTTCCTGCTCGCACAACCAACGTCTGCGACGACTACCAGCACCTTACAAAAAACAAACCTTCCATCCAAAGACAAGAAGACGGACGTGCTAGCCAGTTGACGGCCAGGCCCGCGATCCCCCTCGAACTTTTCCGTGCGGTCGTGAGATGCTGCCACCCCGTCGACGGACGCAAAATCCGTTGCTTGAGTAAACAACACTCCTACATCGTCACGATGGATGACCAAATGTGGGGGGAAGCCGGATGGAGATATCATCGAAGTCCGACAAACTGCTTCTGTCGGGCCGCAAGTGCGGGCAGGTGGATGTGGTCCGTGTTTTCTTGGACAGTGGGGTGGACGGCCATCCTGATAACGGATGGGCACTGTCTTCGGCCGCAGAAAGAGGACACCTTAAAAGGGTCCGTTTCTTGCTGGAATCTGGGCTGTGTTCGGCGGCTAATAACGGGCATCACGACACAGTTCAGTTGCTTTTGACCTCCGGTGCGGACTTGCAAGCCCGAGACAACGAAGCCGTGCGTTCGGCGGCTAAAAACGGGCATCGGGCCACAGTTCAGTTGCTTTTGACGTCCGGTGCGGACTTACATTCCCGCGCCGACGAAGCTCTGCGTTTTGGAGCGAAAAACGGCCACCAGGAAATTGTACGTTTATTGTTGGAATCTGGCGCAGATGTGCATGTCTACGACGACGAAGCTCTGCGTTCGGCGGCTAAGAAAGAACGGGCATCTGGAAATTGTCCGTTTACTGTTGGAATCCGGTGCTGACGTTCATGTCCACGATGATCTACCCTTGCGCGGTGCGGCAGATGCCGGGCACTTGGAACTTGTCCGCTTATTGTTGAATTCTGGTGCCGACGTGCATGCCCACCATGATGCAGCTTTGGTTTTGGCGGCGCGTAAGGGGCACCTGGAAACAGTCCGCTTGCTCTTGGATTCCGGCGCCAACGTTAATGCTCCGAGAGCCTCGGCTAATGCCCCGAGAGCCTTGGCTTTTGCTGCTAAAAACGGACACCTGGAAGTTGTCCGTTTGTTGTTGGAATCTGGCGCGGATGTCCATGCCAGCGCCGACGAAGCCTTTGGCTCGGCGGCAGGTGCCGGGCACCTGGAAATGGTTCGTCTGTTGCTGGACTCTGGCGCGGACGTGCATGCCAACCATGATGCAGCTGTGGGTTTGGCGGCGCGTAATGGGCACCTAGAAACAGTTCGCCTGTTGTTGGATTGCGGCGCGAACGCTAATGCCCCGAGAGCCTTGCCTTTTGCCGCTAAAAACGGACACTCGGAAGTGGTCCATCTTTTGGTGGAAAGGGGCGCACGTGCATAACGAACGTTGGCGACCGCTGGCAGGGAAGAACGGGCGCTTGGAAACGGGACGTTGGGTGTAGAATTCGAAGGGGAGAGAAGCTGATACCCCAGCGAACGAGCACCAATCAATAGTAGTGAGAGAAATTAAAAACAAAAATCCTTTTTAAAAACATGTCGAACCGCCCGCAAATAAAAACATGTCGAACCGCCCGCAAAACAAAGGCTAATCAAATATTAAACATTGATTTCAAATTGTGAAATGTACAAGAAAAATGCCGGTTGTGCGCGTATATGATGCGAGACATGACCCATCATCCCCTCAATCATCTTCCTCCAATGGAATAAAATCATCCCCTTCCTCGCCCATCTCAATCTTCCGTCTCTTCCCGGGCATCCCCCCATCCTTAAAGAAAGCCTTCTTTGTCTTCTCCCTCGCCACCTCGACCTCATCCTGCTCCTCCTCAGCCCACTCAAGCACCAAGTGCCGTCCGTACAAATGCGTGGCACCCAGACTCTCGAAAGCGGTTTTGGCTTCCTGTTTTGTGAGGAAATCGACAAAGGCGAACCCGCGGTGTGCGCCGTCGAATTTGCGGGGGAGGCGGACGGATTTGATTTGGCCGAACGTTCTGGGTTTTTGAAAAGGGGGTGGTGGAAGTCAACATCAAGTTGGCACACACGCAATTGGGATACAGGTCAAGAAAACATCCCCAGACACTCACGAAAACAGTTGTCGGATATCCTTCTTCGTGGCTTCAAATGGAACGTTCCGCACCACCAATTTCGATCCAGTGATTTTGACAGGGTCATCCGCACCTCGCTTCCTCGACCCCGCAGACGTCGCGGTTTTAGCCGCAGCATTCGAGAATTTCAGGTTTAATGCGTGCCCGTCCACTTTGAAGTTCTATCGCATGGGGGCAATGTCAAACGGACTATATACGCATCGCACGAACCATATAACAGAAACCCGAAGCGTGCTTAAAACTCACCTGCATGCTTTTCATACACCGCATAGCATCCTCCTTGGTCGCAAACTCCAAAAACCCAAAACCCATGCTCAACTTCTCACCCGTCCGCTTATCCGGTTTTGTCGCAATACGCACGCTCCTCAACCCGCCAACACCTTCAAACGCACTCTTCAGGGTCTCCTCCTTTGTATCAAAATTCAAGTTTTTGACAAACAGGGTAGCAACAGGCATCATATCCGTGTCTTCTTCAGGTGGGGTTTCACCATTCGGTGCAATCTCGTCTGCTATCGCGTCGGCCCCACCGCGAATGCCACGCTTGCCTCCCGTTTCTGCGCGCCGCTTTTTGCGTTCCTCGGCTTCGGCGGGGTCGAATGCGGATTTGAAGGTTCCCACGGGTGCCCATTCGAGGTATAGGGGTAAATGCTTGAATTTCGTGTATGCGAGGCGGGTGAAGGCCGATTTGGCTTCATTTGGTTCGAGGTATTCGACGAGGGCGATGGTTTTCGCGGGCGGGAGGACAACCTGTGACCGTGCCGTTTAAGAGGTTGCGATATTTTGACATGATGAAACGGAAGTGCAGCTTACCCTTCCTAGGCTCCCAAACTTTCCAAACAGTTCCACTAATTCATCTTCTTCCGTTCTCGCCGGAAGGTTCTTCACCAACAAAATGGTATTGCTCCGCGTTTTCCGCTTTTCAAATGCATCCAAATTGATTCCCTCCTGCAATGCAGCACTGCGGTTGAGCACAAAACGTTTTGCCAACCCCACCCAAATCCCATTCGGAGACTACCCACCTCTTCCAGATATTGCTTTGTTTCCGCGATGATATGCGTTTCAGCCAGCGCGAGTCGTACCGCCATGTTTTCGGATTCCCGATCGAGGATATCCGCCTTTCGGACGCCGAGCTTGTCGGCCATCGCTTCAGCAACAGTATCGCTCTAAAACCAACAATGCCGTCAAAACAGATCGCAGCTCATAAAATCCCCACAATAAGCACCCACGTTCATAAACAAGCTGTTCCAACTAAACTCATTCCCAGCAGTAGCCTTCTTTTGCTTTTCCTTTTTACTCCTATACGATCCTTGTGCGTCCTCCTCTGCCTCCACACGAGGTTTATCCTTCCCAGGCAGAATCTCGAGAATACGACCTTGGAAAATGGTGCCATCCAATTTTGTGAAGGCTTTGACGGCGTGTTCGGGAAGAAGGAAGAGGATGAAGGCGTAGCCTTTGGATTTTTTGGTTTCTTTGTCTATGGGGATGTGCACCTATCACCAAAGTAATTCAAGGTAAATGAAACGCTGAGCGGTAGGAAAATGAATGCGATAGTCATTTACCTCCGACAAGGGACCGAATTTTTCAAATAGTTTACGCAAATCCTCCACTGTGCAAACATAGGGGAGATTCCGAACGTACAGTCTACCCGTATCTGCTATTAATTCGGCTGGAGGCATATCCTTTGGATCGGAGGGAGCGACAGCGGTTGGGATATCAACGAGCGACTCGGTTAATGGGGCTGTGGAATCTTTGGGCGACGCATCCGCGATCTCTGTGGACTCCTCCGCAATCTCTCTCTCTTCATCCACGTCCATTTTCTCTACATCCGCATGGTCCGGTTGACCCTCATCCAGTTTCTTCATCTTTAATCTCAAGTAATCCATGTCCGACAAGCCTGAGTCAAACGCCACCGATTTCTGCTGCCCCTCCGCAATGTCTTCCTCGTCCTCTTCGTCATCCTCTTTTCCTTGCCCTTTCTCCTCTGTCTTTTCCTTTTTCATCGCAGGGAGATCCTCGTACTCGTCATCATCCTCCTCCCCCCCAAACTTGACATGAGCTCTCGTAACGAGCAATCCGTCCCCTCCCGGCTTCTTGTTCGGCACAGCCGCAACAACGGTCTGCGCTTTCGCCTTTTTCGGCCCCCTCCCATCCACTGCATCGCCAACAGTACTATCGTTCGTCCAAGTCGGCCCCTTCTTCCCCGCGCGCATCACAGTCAAAAACTCTTTCAGCTTCGGGTCCGATTCATCAGCGTGCAGCAGCTCTGAAAGATGCTCCTGCTTTTGCTTCACTTCCTTTTCGGCTTGTGCGCGTGACTGTTTGATCTTTTCCTGGCGCTCTTCACGTTTTTTGGCGGCGTCGGCAGCAGCCTGTTGTGCGGCGGTATTGGCGGAACTGCCTTGTGAATAGCGAGACCAGGGGCGCGGGAGGGTGGCATCGCCAATCTAGAGGAATAGGTACTAACTTAGCTGCCATGTCCCGCGAAAAAGAAAACCTAGTGCCTCTGCAGCTTATGTTAATACCAACCGCCTTTGCGAAATCTACAATAATCTTCGACGTGTCGATATAAGTCCCGTTGAAATGCTTCAGAGCCGCCTTCGCCTCCTTTTCCGTTTTGAATCCCACATATCCAAATCGACGGAATTGACCGTCTCTGCACACGTTCCCCAGAGTCAATATAACAACATGACTTATGCTTTTGAACAGACCGAACTCACTTTGTTTGAACTAGCTTCACGTCTGTGACTTCCCCCTTTTGGCCAAAGTGCTCCCGGAAACGGTCGGCATTGTAATGTTTCGGAAGGTTTTTGACTATTAGACGCGACCTAAGGAGGAAGGAAAGTGGGTAAGCGTTGGACGGAGCCTGCCAAACTATCCGTGTCGTTGAATGCTGCCCTCACATTTGGTAAATAATGGAGCGGGCGGGTGCTTGAAGCGAAGGAAGAGCCCTGGGAAACGCTGGAAGTTTCAAAAAGAAATAAAGTATGCAAGCGGCACAGTCATCAAGCCGACGAGGCTTGACCCAATCAGGGCACATGAAGCCTAAGCC
>JADGKA010000135.1:0-35819 GCA_027604605.1 Borealophlyctis nickersoniae | reverse complement strand
CTGAAAAGGCAAGGTAACAGAACAGCACCGTAAAGACGTAGAATGTCAGACGCATGCCCGCTTCCGCCCACAACCCAATCGTTATGCAACAGATCCACATCCTTCCCACCCCCCATCCCTCATGAACCTCCCACCATGTCCACCATGATGCGCTCACACACGGGCACACAAACCGCCAAAATCACAAAAACGGGTGCGGCAGACGCAGCTGCCGACTTTGTTAAAGGTAACAAAACCGCATATCACAGAAACTCAAAAGTGCGGCAGGCGTAACTGCCCACTTTTGACGGTAAAGCAGAGTGGAGTGCGGGTGTGCATGGTTTCCTTTTGGTCATAAGTAGCTGGGAGGGGGGGGAACAAAGGCAAGACGAGAAACAAAAGGCTGGAATGGACGGATGGTACGGTACACATTTTGGCTTGCTTGTAGTACACTGTACAATGCATCATGTCTCGTCAGTCACCAAGGGTCTTTGAATCATTGTCACCGCGGTTTGTCACTTGGTCTCATCCCCAAGGTTTTAACATTGACGGATATGTCACTTTGTCTCATCCCAAAGTACAAGGTTCATTAACATTGACGGATACCCTCGACTCTTAACAAATATCTAACTACTTAGATCCGAGAATTTGACTGGGAGTCTTGCTCGTCCAAAAACGCGCCATGCATCCAGGCGAGGTGAGCGCAATCCGTACTTAGTCCTTTCCCGGGAATCGTCATGCACACCACATAAACAAGTTTCTTAGGTGTCTCTGCTGGAAAGCCTATCTCATCTCATATCTTTGGCAAACGAGTTGCGAAAGTATGACCTAAACAACGGTGAGTTGACTGCGTTTATCGTCCGTGTCTTCGTACCGCATTTTCAACGTTGTTTCCCCATGCGCGCAGTAGGCGTCAGCGAACTGCATTATCAGGAACCGGACGTTGCGCTAGACGCGCTCCGCCTGGTGCGGGACCGATGTAACATCTTGGAAGATGCCATCCTGTCTGCAGAGTCGAAGGGGAAGGGAAAGTCGGCGGCGGCACTAGACGTACCTCCGGGTCGCAGTGAGCCTGCCTGGGGGGTAGGACCGCAGCCGCATACCTCTGCGGTGGGACCGTCGTCGGTCAATCTGGACGTGAACCAAACATACGTGTCCGTGACTGATTGCAAGGCGGATCCAAACCAGGACATGAGCATCAACCTGAAATCTGGCGACAAGATACAAGTTGCGATGGTGATGGACGATAACGTCACGGCGTTGGGTGTCAATTTGGCAACCGGGGCGAATGGTACATTTCCACTTTCCTGTCTGGCGCTAGCATCTGAGTGGGTCGCACCGGCGCCTGCGCCCCAACCTGCTCCAGCGACAGAGAGGAAGCACGGGGAGTCGTCAAGCAACCCCAGCTTGCTTCCAGGAAAATATGTCGTCATCAAAAGCTATCAAGCCTCCAACGACATTGAAATATCTCTCAAACTTGGTGACGAGGTCGACGTCGCGTCATTCGGTGATGACGGGCGCACAGTGTTTGGTTTACACATTCCCACGAAAAATGAAGGTGTCTTTTTCATTGATCATTTGAAGCGGTTGCCGGAAGAATCACAGAAGAAGGCATCGGTGGCCGCATTATCGGAGATTGAGGACGAACGTTACAGATTTGCAGGAGAGCGTGATGCTCATGGTCGGCGGGCGAGCACGCCGGCGGCTGTACCGGGGTCTGCGCCAGACCAAAGTAATCTCTCTTCCTCGCATCCTTATGTCGCTCGTCCCGTAGAAGTCTACATCCCTCGTGAAAGTGAGCCAGTCGCCGCTCGGCCTGTTTACGTGCGTGAAAACTCTGATCAGGGTTCTTCCCGCGGATACCCCCATTCTGCCTCCGACATGACACCACGAATATCCATCCTCGGGCGCAGTCACAGTCTGGGAGTTCGTCCTCCTTCCCCGAGAGATCCCAACCGCAACATTCCGTCCACATCGTCCTCACCGGCTCCAACGCACCTTGCCCCTCCCAACCCAACTCCTCGTGGGGAATCTCTCAATGCGGCCATCCCCAATGGGCTTCGTCAAGGAAGTGGCTCTCGCAGGTCATCCAACTCTGGCGGCTCCCGATATGACCGCGACTCAATCTTGGCCCTTATTGCATCGTTTCAAGAGGACAATGCAGCGGCATACAAGCTGTATGTTGAAAACGCAGGGTGGTTGAAGAATGAGGGGAAACCCGTTCCACCGTCTATGGTGAGAGCCGAGCATTAACTCCGTATTTCAATGTAACCCCCTTTGACTGATGTGCTGAACCATGAATATGGCAGAACATGGAACTAATGAAACGGTTGACGGAAAACATGGCGCAATATAATTGGGATGTGGAGGAACAAGAGCGTCTTTTAAGGTGGGAGTCCTTCTGTCTCGAATTTTCTCTCGGAGCGTCAAGTTGACATACTGCAAAACTTCAGAGAAAACGCGGAACCAGCACCCTCGACACCATCAACACCATCAACACCATCAAGACAATCTGTTGTGAGCAGCGCCGCGCCAGTGCCGTTGAATGCTCAACCGGACTTCCGATTGCCGGCGCGGAGTGCATCTTTGGGGCTTAGAGAGGCAGGGTCCAGTAGCGGGGGGAAAGTAGAGCAGCGTGAGGGTGGCCAACTGTCAATAGTGACAGATACTGGCGTTCATGTACCGGTAATATTCTTGGACATGATTGTGGGCTTCGTGGAACATATCATTTTACTAATTTGCGCCCACCCTGCACTCCAAAAACAGCCTCGAACACCGTCACCCCGGAAGGGCGCCCGCGAAGGTCCGCAACTGGTCTCGCCCCCAACAGTCCCGCCTTCACCGGCTTCTGACGCGGCCAAGCGTAAAGCAGCTGAAAAAGCTTCATCCCGCCGCGCGACTGCTCAAAAAATTGTCGACGAATTGCATTACACTGAGGAAAATTACGTTCGGGATTTACAAGTTTTTGTAGACGTATGTGCGACCGTTGTTCGACTGTATTCCGTCGACAGTGACTCACGTTCAATGTATTGGAAATTCGCACTGCGCAGCATATTATGACCCCACTTCTCGCTGACCCCACATTCGCCCGCACCGACGTACCCCACATTTTCAAACGCATGCCAGATCTGCTCAACCTCAGCAAAAAGCTCGTGCGGCAACTTGGTGTTGCAGCCGAGCGATTCGTGACCGAACCCGAGGGTGTTGCTAACGTCTTTTTGGAGCATGTGAGTTTTCCCTTTTGGAGAGGGTTTTTGTCGCTTCGGTGCCGCGAGCAGCGTGCTGAACCTTTCGTTTCCGTAATTCTGAAGGTGGAAGAATGGAATGTGTACATCAAGTACGTGGAGAGTTATAGTCGGGCAAAAAAAACAATAAGGAAACTTGAGGAAACGCCGGACGCAACCGGGGAGGCTTTCCGGGAGTTTTTGAAGGTGGGGTTAATCGTACCCGACTGTCTGGAGATTCTGTGGTACTCAGAGCCTGTATTTTCGTGTGCGCAGAGATGTCAAAGAAAGCCCGAGTGCCGACGTAACGACATTCATCATTATTTGATTCTGCCGATTATGCGGATTAGTCGGTATTGGTTGTTGCTTCAAAGTGGGTTTCCAGCGTGTCGGAGACACGATATGTGTCAAGATTGGGGGTTTAGACTTAAATGTCTTCTCTGTTTAATAGGGCTGAAAAAGTACACGAATCAGGATGACCCCTCCTTTGAAATGTGCGTATGGGGCCTTGTCATCATTGATAAATCCGCTTGGTTTCACACGTTTTCTGACCCATGCAGGATTGAGGTCGCCGAGCAGTACATGTTCCAGATTGGAACCGTGCTTGACCATGCCAAGCGACGAGACGACGAGACTTATCGTATGTTTGAAATTTTCCGTGAAGTTGCTGGCTGTCCGGTAAGCCTGAACGACTGGAAAAAAACCTCGACGTGTCGTACACACTGTTCATCGTGGCCGTTCTCGACACTTACAAGCACTCCCCTTTTTCCCTTTACACCAGGCCAACATTATCTCATTCACTCAGCGCCGTTACATCTCCGAATTCCCTGTCACAGACCTCTCCTTCCTCGCCACTTCTCCTCCAGGCACCTTCCCGCCGTCCCCAACGAGCCCCACGTCCCTCAAATCCCCCGTGTCATCTGGGGCGGTGTCAACAGCGTCTTCGGGGGCGGTGCGCAGTTTGATGATATTTTTGTTTTCCGACTGTTTTTTGCTCTGCACCGTGAGGAAACCCAAGGATGTGGCTCAGGGAAGGAAGTACGATTTTGTGGTTCGGGTTGAGATTGATGGGATGGAAGTTGTTGAGAATGAGGGAGGTATGTGTCGCGGAGGAATTATCAAAAAGCTTTGTTTCCTTCTGGTCCATTTCATTTCCTCATGACACCATCATAACACAAAATTCACAGACAAGTCCCTGACGCATGATGCGATTTCTATCCGCGTCCATGCCAAAATCGGGACAACACCGAAAGATTATGTGTTTGGACTTGCTGATGCTCCATCTGCCCGAGCGTTCGTGGAAGCCATGCGGAAAGCTGTTTCTGCGTTCGACAAGAGAAAAGAACAGATGGCAGCACAGGGCGGGGGCGGAGCAAGGGCAGGCGGAGCGGGTGGAGGCGGGCAACAACTGCCGCAGGGAGGTTATGGGTTTGAGGATGAGTTGTCGTTTGAGGAGTTGTATGGAAAATGAGTTTTTGGGGGGGTCTACACATTTTTGTATATAACATTGGCGCTTGTATTTCCTATCTAGAGGTCGCCGGGCTCAAGCAGCGGGTATCCTGCTGTGAGTGATGTGATTGCAGATGAAGATCAACCAATGAGATTCGCGAAGCGCATCTTATCATCCAGCCATGGCGCAGCCATCTCGCAAAACTTTTTTTGGCCTGGATCGCTCATAAGACAGAAGACAGTCCCCCACATTCCCACGTTCCCATCCGCCCCATCCCCTAATCCCCCATCAGCACAATGAACCCCGCAAGATCCGCTGTTGCCCGCGCTGTCGCGGCTGTCCCCCGCGCTCAGGCTGCCCGCCGCTTCTCCGTCGTCGCGGCAAAGGCCACCTCCGCCCGCGCTGCTACCCGTGTCGCCGCCCCCGCTGTTCAATCGGTGTGTGTTGTTGTATTCGGTTTTGTCCCCTGGCAAGGAGCTAGAGGCAACGGCGTGAAGTAGTAGTAATGACTTTTGTGTCTGACCTCGGCCGGTCCCGAATTTGCTTCAATTTCTGCCACAGATGGTTCAACAACGTGGTGTGAAGACTCTTGACTTTGCCGGCACAAAGGAGACCGTCTGGGAGCGCTCCGACTTCCCCAAGGAGAAGCTCCACCAAATGTTCGCCAACGACACCTTTGCCGTCATTGGTTACGGTACCCAGGGTTACGCTCAGTCGCTTAACTTGCGCGACAACGGCCTCAAGGTTATCGTTGGTGTCCGCAAAGACGGTCACTCATGGAAGCAAGCGCAAAAGGACGGTTGGGTTCCCGGGGAGACTCTTTTCGACATTGACGAGGCCGCGAAACGCGGTTCCGTCGTCATGTTCCTCTTGTCCGACGCTGGACAAAAGGAGGGATGGAACATCATCAAGCCCCACCTCACCAAGGGCAAGACCCTTTACTTCTCCCACGGTTTCTCTGTTGTCTTCCACGAGCAAACCGGTGTTATCCCCCCCAAGGACGTTGATGTCATCCTCGCTGCTCCCAAGGGCTCCGGTGCCACTGTCCGCTCCCTCTTCCTCGAGGGCCGTGGTATCAACTCCTCCGTTGCCATCTACCAAGACGTCTCTGGCAAGGCCCGCGAGAGGGCTTTCGGTCTTGGTGTCGGTATCGGATCTGGATACCTCTACGAGACTACCTTGTGAGTGGATTGTCCTTCGACATTTGATATTCTGTTGTCGGCCACTGGGTTCCAAAGTAGTGATCCTTTGAAACCTCCTTTCTGTTATCCAGCGAGAAGGAAGTGTACTCTGACCTCACTGGTGAGCGTGGTGTGTTGATGGGTGCCATTCAAGGTATCTTCAAGGCGCAATACGAGGTCCTCCGCGCCAAGGGCCACAGCCCCTCTGAGGCCTTCAACGAAACCGTCGAGGAGGCAACTCAATCCCTCTACCCCTTGATCGCCAAGAACGTAAGTTTTCACTGGGATAGCTCTCTCTTTCCATTTCGCTTCTGGTGCCAACATGTATTTTCCAAAACCAGGGTATGGACTGGATGTACGCAAACTGCTCCACCACCGCCTGCCGTGGCGCCCTCGACTGGGCTCCCGAATTCTACAAAGCCACCAAACCCGTCTTCGAGCGCCTTTACGCCTCTGTCGAGAACGGTTCCGAAACCCGCCGCTCTTTGACTGAGAACTCGCGCCCAGACTACCGCCAGAGGTTGGAGGCTGAGCTCAAGGAGATTGCGGACATGGAAATGTGGAGGGTTGGTAAAACTGTTCGTGCGCTTCGCCCGGAGAATCAGTAAAGCCACAGACGCTCCCACCTTCTGCGCGTTTGTGGGCGTGCGGCCGCTGGGGGAAACTGTCTTGCTCGGGGGCGGGTTTTGGGTGTGCATAGGGTTAGGGTGAAGCATGGTACCTCTAGGATGCATGAAGCTAGCTACGTTTTAGCAGGAATGTGTATAGGTTAGGGACCAGGATTAGCGGGTGAGGGGACGGCTTAAAAATTTACAAATTAGACGACAAAAAACTCATTTCACAATCAACGGGCACAACGTTTGATTCCAGAATCAAAAGATCTCCATATCTACAAAAAAGATAAAAATGTGACCTATCATAGATGTTCCACAGACCCCCCCCGTTTCCTTTTCTGCTTTCACGATCCAGCCAGTTGCATTTGAATCTCCATATTACGTTGCAGCAGTTGGTTATATTCTTCGTCCCTTTGGCGGAGAGCTTCTGTCAAGTTTTCGATTTCGCCTTGTTTTGCTGTTAGCGCTGCGCGGAGCTGGGAGGATGGGGACTATCAGAGGAAACGAATACCACAAGAAGAAGGAAAGTTGGTGAGTAAATGTTTTCGTTACCTCCAATTCCGCTTGAGCCGCCTTCCGAATCCGGTCCTTCCTCTCTTCCGGCGTCAAATCTGCGCCGTTTCCCGCAACCTGTTTCAACAACTCGTCCACTCGTCCCCTCAACTCCTTCTCAATCGCACGACTCTTCTCCATGTCCCGGAGTAATTGCGGGTCTGGTGGCGGGTGCAGCACGGTGGATGGAGGAGGAGGAGGGTTCCGTTTAAGGTATTCGAGTTCTCGGGCGGTTTGTTCGTACGCGACGGAGGTGTCATGGAGTTGAGAGGAGACGGAGGCGAAGCGTTTGCGTTCGGTGTCGACGATGGAGCAGAGTTCGTCGTAGACTTTTTTGGCTTCGACGCTGTGGGCTTCTAGGCGTGCCTGGAGGTCGCCGAGGAAGTGGTTAACTACCACGCACCTACGCCGCGTCCCCCATTCTCAGATAACAGGATGTGAGAGACAAAGGGAAATCACCTTATGTCGCGTAAGCCTCGCAACTTCGGCCTCCAGTTCTGCTATTCGCTCCTGAAGCTCTCCAACCAAGCCAACCGACGCCGCCACGGTGTCGTCACTACTGCTAGCGGCGGCACGTACTTTGCTCACCTCCGTCTCCAGCTCCAGTTTTGCTTTGAAGCTTTCAGCCAACTGCCGATCCAGCTCTTCGGCCCGCTTTGTCGCATCATCAGCCTTCCGTTGCGCGTCATCCCGCGCGCTCCGGGTAAAGTCCAACTCGGCACGCAACTGGTCCACAATCCCTTCGGCGTCTCGTTTACGCCGGTGATGAGGAGCCGGAGAAGCGGGTGAGTACAGAGGTTGTGAATAGTGGTTTGGAGGAGGAGGTTGTTGCGGATAGGGGTAACTTTGTGTGGGTACTGGTTGGTAGGCGGTGGGTGTCAATGTGATGTTCTGCGTGCGAATGTCAAATGCACGGACATAAATGTATGAGACAAGTGGAAAGATTTGAGAGCTTGACTGAGTTCACACCAACCGTTGGCATCCTCGCCGAGTCTGCGGTGAGCTGCGGGGGTTGTTGGGGTGGGAAGTGTGAGTTCGGACGGTTCGGAAAAGAATGAGGTGGAGCGTAACGGCGGTGTCGGCGGTCTTGGGGTTCTCTTTGCTGCGGGGATTGGTGGGACTGTCTACTTGCCATTGTCACAACTGCTACTGTACAAATGGTGTGGTGATGGAGCGGCAGTGTGGATAGGCTGGCTATTTCGCAAGCGAACGCGTTTGAAGTGCCAACTACAGTATTTAGTCCAGGACCCAGCCACCAAACGAACCAGGAACCAAAACCCTGGCACCCCACATTCCCAGACATTCCTCACACCTCCATTGGCTTCCAAGATGACTTCCACAGTGAAACCCGGGCAAATTGTTCATGTTGAAGAGATACAAGACCACAAAGATGGGATGGCAGGTCAAACGGTCCGTGTGCTCGGAAAGTAGGTTCCATCCAACTGCAACAGTCGCGCCAAAGTTCCTTGCTGATCTTCGTTCCGTTCGATACCAGACTCCTCCACTACGACCCAATACACAATATCGCTCAAATCCAACACTCAAATTCAACTCTGCTGGTTGAAACTACCCTACTAGGTCCATTCTCACACCGCGTTAAGTCGCTTCTTCAATTTATCGGCGAACTGGAAGACTGGACGGTACGTTTGGATTGATGCACAGCACACCTCTCTGTACCCACATAGCACTGAAACGAAAGTTTCCAACCGGCCTTTGCAGCCTCCTTCCCCTTCGTTATCATTACCAATGTCTCCACACCGTCACGCAGGCAGCCGCATCGTCATCTTAAATGCGCGAATCGTACGGAATGTGGATGGTCTTGATTTGACGCTGTATGATCAGGCGTTGGCGATACGGCGAAAGTTTGAAGAAGAAAGAGCTGCACTGAACATCTAGGGGATATCACCGTATCTGCAGGCGCTTGTGGGCAGCAGTTGGCAGAGATCCAATAATGTTGGGATAGGTGCAACAGGAAATGGATAGCTTGTGCATTATTATTGTAAATAATTCTTATTAATCATGTGAATAGAAATTGATGGAATCATCAAATGTCTATCGGCTTTATTAGGTTGGAACAAAATATGTACACGGAAAAAATCATATGGCCCATCCCTCAAGCAGCCAGACCCACCACGATCCTGGCATTACGGTACCCAAGATACGTATGATCGACATCCCATTCCTTTTCCTCCATGGAGCTCATGAGTTCTCCAACCGTCTCCCCAACAATTGCGTACCCTTCCTGCACCCTCTCCATCCCTTCTTCTACACTGGATATGGGCCTACGTTCAATCATATCTCGCAAAACACAAGAATGGTAAAATCCCTTGAGGATGTCCTCCGACTTTGCATCTTGCAAGAACCAAAGACACACCGTCCACACAGGGTCTCCCTTTTTCAGTCCAAGACGACTTTTTGGCCTCTTTTTGACGACAAGGAGACGGTAGTGCTCTCCTGAACCGCCCGGTCCAAGAGAGTTTCCCGAGAGGAACTCGGAGACGCGGGTGGGCGGCAGAGATGGCAGGCAGGGTGCCATGTATGGTTCCAAAGCCAACGGTACAGAGAAGATCGAATGGTACGGAAAGATGAACTGTTCCTCGTCGGATACGCGTTCGGGCGGTGGAAGGAATGGGCTGGGTGCCCCATCATTCCAAGACGCAGGCGTAAGGGATGACGATGGTGCTCCCTTTCTCCCAACCTTGCCATCAACCACCACCCGCACATACTCGCGCAGTAGTAGCTCTCCCCGTTCCAAATTCACTGTCCTCGTTACCACAGCCCCATTCGCTTTGTACGCCCACCATAAATTCGCGGCGGTGAGCGGCACAAACAATCCAAACAAAGTCATCGGATCCGTCCCAGCAACATAACTCAATCCGACCCCCAACGCGGTCCCGACCACCCCAGCAGCAGTCCCCTGCGCCCCAGCCTTCGCAGTCACATCCCCCAAATTGTCTTCCCTCAAAAATCCTTTGTGCATCGACGCCTTCGTCGCACTGCTCGCCAGCCACCCGATATTTTTGCCAATATTTGACAAGGAGGCCATGGGCAGAAACAGGTGTGGCATAAGCGGGGTCAAAAGTTCCGCAAACGTAGCCGCCTGAATCGAAAGAGACGCGATGAAGCGGTACCGTTTCGGAGATGAATCGAAACGGTTTCCCATCCACCCTGCGTAAATTACGCCCCCGAGTAGGCCAAACCCGTCTTTGATGATCCAATTCGTGGTTGCGGCCAAGCCAACCGCTGCACCGGCACCAAGACCGAGCGCTTGGAGGAGGGCCTGCGTTGACAGAGTTCCCGTTAGGGTTCCGGTCACCGAATGAAGGAACTGGTAGACGGTGTAAGGGGTATAGTCCGGCGTTACGGAGTGAGGATAGCCTCTTGGGAGAAAACCTATGACCAGCTTGTCGCGGATATTGAGGAGAATGCGGGAAAGGATACCAGTTTGTGCGTCCTGCTTGGCAGCTGTAGGTGTAGGGGCATATCCCGACATGCTTGCTTGGGAGTCGTTCACATGTTTGGTGACGGCCCACTTGGAGGACGCAGGAGGATGTGAAGGTGCCGGCGCGGGTTGGGCAAAGACGTCAGTGGGAGACGATTGTAGTTTCATCACTGTCCATACAGTTGCTTTGCCCCTACTCATCCGTTGTCGCACCTCTGGCGGAGAGGAGATCATGCCGCCTTCGCTCGGACCAACTGGACCAACAGTAGGAGAGTGGAGCTGGCGCATGTTGTGACTGAAAGAGTATAGACTGAGGCGGTGCTGTGGACGCCAAAGCGGCGGTCCAATCGAAGCACCTCGGCGACACCTCATTTTCCAGAAATTGAGGTACGGGGACGAGGTGGACGCGTCGTCGGCTTTTGTACCTGCAGAAGTCCGGGCGTCTGGACAAGCGTTGCCATGGAAACACGTCTCGCTCGCAGGAATGGCCAAAGTCTGGGGATCCCCATTTGTAAACAAGGAACGGTCAATGTGGACACGGCTATCCCAACACACTCTGAACAGGACGAGGGGCCTACAAGGAGCTGGGGGCCTACTCGGATGCACTTGCGTCAGATGTCTCAGAACGTCACCTGCGGTCCGACATTCAGCGTTGGGGCCATGGAGAGGAGAGAAGGGCAGAGCGGAGGGGAAACTGGGGTTAGGGTTGAGAGAACGGGGGTCGGCAACGGTCAGTGGGATTAAGGCGGCGGGAGAAGTACCCGTCTTGCCCGAAGAAAAGTTGCGTGCGGTTGGGATCGGTGCTATACCCGAGGGCCGTGACGGAACAAGCGTCGCAGTGCCTGCCGACGATACGTCTTCACTGCGGTGGAAACCCTCACCAGCATACACCCCCACCATTTATTCCTCCCTATCAAAAGTCAATCTTTCCGCTCTTGTTACCCTCACCACAATGGCCGGGTATGCTATGGCTCCAGGCGCCACAGACGTTGCCACTTTGCTATGGACCACCGTTGGGACCGGAATGTGCATAAGCTCCGCGAACACAATCAATCAATGGATTGAAGCGCCGTACGACGCTCAGATGTCTCGCACCCGCAACCGCGTCCTTGTCCGCCATGCCACATCGCCGCATCACGGGTTCTTCTTCGGTGCCGGGGCGGGAATCGCAGGTGTTGCAACTTTGGCCGCGTTTGTAAATCCGATCGTCGCCATTTTGGGAGGTGCAAACATACTACTGTACACTTGCGTTTACACCCCCATGAAGCGCACTTCGATAGCGAATACGTGGGCTGGGGCGGTGGTGGGCGCGATTCCGCCGATGATGGGGTGGGCCGCATGCACGGGATCGCTTGACGCTGGTGCATGGTTGATGGGAACGATGCTATATGCATGGCAGTTTCCTCACTTCAACTCATTAAGTTGGAACCTCCGCCCTGATTACTCCAAGGCTGGGTATCGCATGATGTCCGTTGTTGACCCGGGTCTAAACGGTCGCGTCGGGTTGCGCTACAGTTTGGCAATGTTTCCGCTTTGCTGGGCCGCACCGTACGTGGGGCTTACGACGGTTGGGTTTGCCGCAACATCGACCATCATCAATGGGTATATGGGGATGCAGGCATTCTCTTTTTGGCGCAACCCAAATGAGAAGACGGCCAGAGCACTTTTCTTTGGAAGCATTGTGCATTTGCCGATTCTCTTGGCGCTGATGTTGCTACATAAAGCTGATAAGGAGGAGGAGGAAGGGGAGGCAGTTGATGATTGAAGCTCAATCAGACAACACGGATAGACCCCGAGAATTCATCGCATTAATATTATTATTTAACTAAATGACTTTCGCGATGCTGTCTTGTCTCCTGCTGCTGGTCCACAGATCACGGTATCAATTCGCCAACTACTTACACGCTTATCCTCCACTGGATGCAGAATTACGTGAGTGTTTAAGCTCGCCATGCATTACATGTTAAAAGCGTACAAACCTGGAATAAACACCCATCCGTTGCCCCCATGCTGAACAAATACCGTCCATCCGACGAAAAAGCTACATTGCTGACTTGTCCGCCGTGCACTGGGTAGCATCGTGATTCCATCTAAATTCATTCAGATCTTTGCATGAGCACGTATGTGAGCAAAAGGGTCATCGTCCCGCCTTGAGCCACTTACATTTGGTTCGTACGCAGGATAGCGCAGTAGATACACCTTTCCGTTTGTGGTTCCGAGGGCAAGCAGACCATCGCTTGCGGGATCAGTTTCGCCCTCCTTTGTGGGTGTAAGCCGTGCGCAACAGTTCACCTATTTGGATACCCCGGTGTTGGACTAGAATCACAGGACTATTCGCGATGTCGTGAATAGATACCTCTCGCAGTCCCAGATCTCCCATTTCGGCTTTAGCACCTTTGCCGTATACACCCCTTGTGGCCCATCCCAGTGTGCATGTCGTTGTTGCCCATTTTGCGTCTTTAAAGTCTATTTCGGGTGGTGTTGGTGCATCGTCGTTGGGAACAGTCCCTGGAAAAATCGCATAATGTGATGGTTAGGATACGTGAAAATGAACTTTCAAGGCCGCGCAAAGGCAAGAGCAAGGCATACAAAACATAACCTCCCCGTTTCCGCTGTTAGACATCAATCGCATCGAATCAATACTCCAATCCATATGCGTTACAAAACTTCCGTGACCCTGTCCAACATGGGAAGAACGGAATCCTTCAGCGCCTGCATTTCTTGAAATCCTCCGTGGGTTTCACCGTGAGTACACTTACCTTGCCGCACATGACCCTGGAGTATCCTCCTTCCCCGTTCTCATCGACCTTATAAATGTCAATCGCCCCGTCGTGTCCACCAACAGCCAGGTACCGCCCGTTGGGAGAGTATTTCAGGTCATAAATAGGTTGCCGCTGGTCCTGGAGAACGGCAATGCGGGTCTTTAGATCATACATGAAGATAAGGACCTAGTTTGTCAACAAGAACAAAGTTAAGAGGGAGCTCGGATGAGAGTAGAAAGGTAATTTTTGGGGGAACCGTACAGTCCCATCGTCAGTCCCAAGCGCGACGTTGAAAGAATCGGGGCTCCAGCAGCAGCAAAGGAATTTTGCGTGAATATACCGGCTCTCTAGCTGACAAAAGTTTGAGGGGTCGGCAATCATCCAGTTTTGGACGGAGTGCGTGCATACCAACGTGTGCGAATTGACGTCCCAAAGTTGAATCCAGCCGTCACCGCTAGCTGTGAGCAATTTGTGTGGATGCGACGGGTGAGGAGCGAGACCCCATAGGTGAGTCTGAGCGTGAGTCGCATGGAACTAAAGGAGCGAATTTCATTCGTGAATGTTAGAGGTGTCCCACTAGCTGCCAAGAAAGAAGTCAAACCAACCTGATCAAGTACACTCTTTTCTTCGTCCCCACCGTTTACGTCAACCTCCCATACCATTCCATCTTCGCACCCCACCAGTACTCTCGCTCCATCAACTGCACTTGCATTTCTGTCCGTACCAGCCGCAGCTGCCTCCCCACTCGGATGATCACCCACACCGCCCGGCCTTCGTATACTGCGCTTCGTCCCAGTTCTCCTGACCGTCCCCACAGCATCCCCTTCCTCCAAAACAGGAGACACTACCCCGCGCCGAATACTTCCCGGCCCCCTTATCAAACCTCCCATACCCAGCACCCTGCTCGCCCGGCGGTTTAAAGATTCGCCCCAACCGAACCATACCCCACCGCACCCGCCGCCGTCGAGAGATGTAATGGGAGAGAGGGCTGGGAGGAGGATGGTGCGGGTTGCATGAAAAATGTCGTTATAGAGCTGGATGCGCCCGTCGCGGCCTCCGGAGAGGAGTGTGTACGTGGGGTGGTTTAGGGGAGTGAGGGAAAGAACGGGACCCTGATGTTTATAAATGCGAAGGAAATGGATATAGGCAAAAGTTTTTTTGGAATAAGTAAGTGCTACACAGGCAAACCCTCATCGACTCACCCTATGGACACCCTTGACAATCCCAACGCCCCTGCCGCCCCTCCAAATCCACAAATCCCCACCCATTGTCCCGCTTACGAGCGCCCTTTGCTTCGTCGCTGCCGCGCAGGTGAAGTTCGGCAATACCGCTCCCGCATCCTCGCCAGGCGGCATGGATCCTTCTCGTCCAACCAAAACAGGTGCGTGGCGGGGTAGAATTGGCGTTTCGAGGTTCCAAAGATTGAAATGGGAGATCCCAAATGTTATGAATTCTTTACGTGTATGCGGGTTTAGGAGGACGCCAAAAAGCTGGGAATGAAAGGAATCGGTTGATGAACTTTCCGACACACGCAACGAGGCCCAAACCAAAATCCGATGTTACTTTGTCTTTGCTTGCTTTGCTGGCTACGACAGGTGTTTCGTGTTTCCGCCAGTCGTATATATACACCTTAAAAAAGAATTTTCATCAGGATTGCATGGGGTAGTACCTTCTTTACGGCAACCCACGACGAAGACCTTACCCAACCACCGTCTTTTCCATTTCCAGCCACCGCAATCCAATCCCCATCCCTCAAAAATGTCATCTCAACAACACGATCCACGTCCGCACCCAGTTTCAACACCGCGCCGGTCCAGCTTGCATCCACGTGCATCACGCGTATTGTTCCGGCACCCGCTACCGCAACAACACTTTCCATGGAGGGATGCACGCAGAAGGCAGTTATGGGACCGGGTAACGGGGAAGAATGAGTTTGCCGCGCACCGGAGGTTGTGACTAGAGTTGTGGCAGTTGTGTTGAGACGGCGGCGAGCAGGATGTGTCGGAGGGTCCAGGTAGACGTGCGCACTTTGCTGAAAAGAACCTGGATCGCGGTAAACCGTGTGAGTCTCGTCTATGCAGTCAGTAACTATAGCACGGATTTTGCGAGCGCACCATACACGTGCTCAAGTTTTAATTCAGCATCGGGTAGTGTTGTGGGTTGGGGGGTGTACGTTGATGGGGGATGGATACCGCTCAGGAACTAAGGAGCGAATGCCATTCGTGGATGTTAGAGATAGTCTCTTACAACCCGCAAAGAAAGAAGCCAAACCAACCTTGAGGTTGGTCTGGATCGGAACAAACACACGTCAGAAATCCCTATTTTTGAGGCCAGAAAAGGAATAGAGGAAGTGTGCAAGTTTCAGTACCTTTTCTTTAAATTCTTCGATCCAACTCTGGATGTCCAAATCTAGCGGAAATTCTTGTTCAACATCTAAGATACAAGCAAATGTCAATCACAGGGGAAGCCACTGGCAGTACCTTCCCAACACTAATTTCCTGCTTCGGGTCAAGAGCAGACATCAAAATTCATGACTGCTCACCCATGACGCTTTCACCCCTCCCGGCACTAGTACCCAAAGCACCGTCCTCTTCATCCTGCCGTCCAGGTTCCGAGGCGGAAGCAGTATATTCGGTCTTTTGTGCATGCTCGTCTGTAAGAGGGGACGTGCGAGATTTGCGAGGCAAACAAGGACACCAAACCATACTTAGACTATCTAGCAGCGTTGAAATGCCACAAAAGTGGAAGAGGGACAGCTCACCGACGGATACCGGCTCCTGGTGCTTACCTAATACGGTATCCAGCCTGCGCATAACTGCACGAGATCCGATTCACCCCACAACTCTGAATTATTCTGTCCGTACAATAAGCACACATCCCAGAAATCTTCTGCCACGATCGGGCATTTGGCGCGCCTTGGGTCCTGTTGTTCCAAACAAGCGCGCGCGAACTAGACCATGTCCCGAAACGGGGGGAATCACAGGGTCTGGGTCCAGGATTTCAGGGTTGGGCACACTACCTTCTTTTTGCGCTCAATATTTGAACGGCGCTTCACCAATCGCTGCAGCCGCGTTTTTTCCACTAGCCAGCAGTCTCATATGGGACGAGCTCTCGCCATGCACAGCCTTTGTGTGCTTCTGCTTCTTTGGAGCATCACATCAACTGCATCCGCGGATTCCAACTATTTCCGTCTATCTATCGTACATACATATGGCACAAATGGCAACCAAGATGGCGTGTCTGTTACGGCCAATGCAACGTACGGCGGATATGCACGGATCAAGACGGTTGTTGAAGGAATAAGGGTGAGCAAAGAGAAAACTCATGTTGCGAACTTTTCACTTTCCGAAGCAGTAAAATTCATGAAGCCTGGTGAAATAGGCGGACTTAATGTCTCAAGGTCTCCCTAACGTCACAATTCACGGGTCTGACGGGATTGGGTTCAGCTTGTTTTCCCAGTACTATCAGGGTAGGGTTTACTAACAGCAGGCATTTTTTTGTGTGTTGTATTGATTGCTTGCTGGCTTGTGTTCTCGTGAAGGTTCGATGGAGCATCAGTTTCTTGAAGACATCGGGTTCCAGTATTCAACGTAAGTGCAAGAGTGTGACCAACAGCGGTATGCGGTATCGATCGCTAATTTGTTTTCCCTCTTACGGACAGCATTGGAACACATGTAAAGACACCGTTTCGGGTTAGAGCGTCTCCATATAATAACCAACACTCATTTCCCTTTTTTAACAGGACTTCGTAAACGGACCTGCCCTCTTTGGAACAAGTAGGCTACGGTGTACCCTCATACCTTCCGCCGATTGCTCACCCCCCTGTTTTTCCCAGATTTTCTCCGAAACAGCTCAATAAAATGTGTTGCTTCCAATGTCCTAATATCCAAATCCAATCCCCTGGCTCCATACGTGTTTCCATATGATATAATCAATTTCAAGAACGAGACGACCGGGAATGTCACAAAAGTCGCTATGATTGGCTACCTTTCGGACGGTAAACTGCTTCCGTGAATTTGCACTAAATGGGTTACAAGCTCACAACCCGGCGCATTGTGAAAACAGCGTTCTGCTCACGCACCCGCTGTTCTGACCCGCTTGGGGCGCCACCATCTGTACAAGTACAACCGCTGCTACAAAGTCTGGTTGAGTTCATGTCCATCCTTCAATTCACGGAAGCGCCAGACGTTGTTATTGCTTTAGCATCCAATACCGCGCTGGGTGTTGACGACCTTGCTGTTGCGCAAGTTGTGCCAGGGATTGATGTCATTTACTCCATGGATGCATCATATATTTTGACCAATGATGTTAGCAATCCTGAAAGGAAAGGCGACTATCCATTGGTAACGACAGGTCCTACAGGTATGTGATGGCATGTCCATTCGGGTGGAAATCATTTGGAATTCCAAGCAAATCCATGGCTTCTATTTGTGTTAAGGGAAAAATGTTCTGATTATCAACGACGGCATAATGTCAACCCCCTTCGTAACCGGCGTCGGACGCATTGATATTACCTTTGAAAATGGCAATCCCGTTGCGTGGAACGGCTCAATCAACGCGGTCAAAGGGTGTCCGTCAAACACCACTGTGAGTTCAACCTGCGCAATCGCAGACCCAGTGATGGACGCAACAGTCCAGACGGCCTATCAGCCAGTTAGTACTAGTCAAAATCAAGTGATCGGCAACGCTATTTCCATGTTGCCTGGCGGGAGTCCACCGTGTCGGATTGGCGAGTGTGCTGTCGGTAGCCTGCTGGCCGACGCCATTTTGTGGAAGATGGGGGGCCTCTGTGATGCCGTTATCTTGAATGGAGGGAACTTTAAAACCAACCTGCCCGCGGGAAATATAACTAGTGCGTCTGTAGCTGCGGTGATGCCTTATGCGGGCTATGTTGCAATTGTAGGCATGAGGTGAGCACCGTCTTGCACGTCTTTTGACAACAACCTTCTGGTTTTTCTTGGCCATGACCTCTCACATTTCCAGAGGCGCAGACATATGGGATATGTTCATTAATGGGGTTTCAAGAGTCAACAACGGTAGCGTAGCTCCAGCTTCGCTAACACTGAGGCAGTCTAAACACTCACACAAAGTTTCCCCCATCAAAGATCCGGCAGGCGGCACTGGTCGGTTTCCCCAAGTGGCTAATTTCCGAGTTACCTATAACGGACTAGCCCCACGGATTCAGCGCCTTATATCCCTGGACATATTGGATAAAGTGTCCGGCCGTTACGTTCGAGTGGAGCCCGATGCTGTGTATCAGCTTTGCGTGACCGATTTTATGCGACGCGGTGGAGATGACTATGAGATGCTCGTCAGCAAACCAGTAAATTTCTTTGACAGTGGGCCAGACTTTGGTCTGGTGATGAAACAGTACATCAATGTGAGTGATATGCAGGCAATCATGCTCTTTGTTGCCCATGCGTAGCTGATGTTTCCACGTAAAATTGCCCGCACCGTATTCAGGCTACATCTCCAGTGAAATTGCCTAGCACAGGTCGAATAAAAGATCTCAACACCAATTCATCGAACGCCTTTCTCGTCGGAAGATGCGTTGTAAATTCAACTGTACTCACAAACGCCACGGCGAGCCTTACGGAAGTATGCAGCGGAGGCACTCGTTACCAGACCGACGTCAGATGGTATGGCACCTTTTCAAGTCGATTCAACTGACGCTCACCATGTCGGCGATTGATGGATTTCTTGATCATCAAAGGTCTATAGCGCCGCAGCTGTCCGACGGCACGCAGCCCCGCACCATCAACCTGGCGTTTTCAAATATCACCATGAAATCCGGAGACACTCTGTTCATTTACAATATTTCCAACAGCACTACCAGTATCTCCGCCAATATCTCCAATACTACCACTGCCAAACTCGTCATGGTCAAGGGACCAGACCATCTGAGCTTTGTTCCGGCCAATTATACCCAGCTGCCTGCTAGCGTTGCCATTGCCAACATACCAGCGCTTCAAGTTCGTCTGGTTTCTGATCGACTCCTCACAGGACCAGGCCTTGCTCTTACATATGCTGCTAATGCATGGTGTCCCGGCGGATACATTTTATCATCAGCAACTTGCGAAAAATGCCCTGCTGGGACTTTTTCTCAACCAGGAGATACAGCGTGTACTCTCTGCGAAGCAGGTACCGTTGCACCCAGCATGGCCCAAAGCTCTTGTGACGTATGCGCTGAAGGAACCTTCGCCGAAACCACTGGGAAATCAACGTGCATACCGTGCAACGGGGGGAGATTGTGGAAATCTCCCAAGTCTTGTGTATGTCCAGATGGATCATACTGGAATGATTTTGCTTGCATACGTGAGTAAATACCGAACTCTTTTCTCCCGTTGCTTGAGAATTCTCAATAAACTGTCATCATCTAGCCGTTGCCTCTGGGAAGTCAGAGGCTGGACCAATCGCCGGAATCTCCGTCGGTCTTGTTGTAGTGATAGGATCCGTCGGCTTTTTCATGTACAGGTAGGAGAACGGGCAGAACCACAAAGTTGGCGGAGAGTCTACTATATTCAATGCAAATCTTGCGATCCGCAGGCGGCGCATGACAATGATGAGGCGTCGACAGATGGGCTTGCACAAACATAAAGAGTAGGTTGATGATTTTGCTGCTTCCGCACTTCTGAAATCTTTGACGTTCTTCGCAACAGACTCAAGACCGAGGGGATTATGCGTCATATTATCGTTGGCATAGTTTCATCGTTGGTGTTCATCCTATTGGAAAGCGGAGAGTTGATTATCGACTGGTACAAACATGCTTAGTGGCCAGCAGGGACCCTTTGGGCGTTATTTCTAATATTACTGTATCTAGGTACGGCTTCTTATCCGTTCATGGAGAATCGTCTTTCAAACTCGCCTACGCGGCCGCGTGCATATTTGGAAGCTGGTAGCACTCATTATCGTTCATACGTCTTTGGCAACAATTCCATTGAAAGTTAAACCTATTCAAATAGCTGTATCCTTATTTCCGCCCTAATCCGACTATTCAACGCCTACACCCTCTGGAGCTTTCGCACAAGAGGCATCACCTTAGTCGCAGCTGGAAAAGACGTAACTTCACAAGAAGCTTTGGAGCGTGTGACGAGTGCCGCCACTGACGAGGATTTGAAATTGGCAATGCTCACGTTGAACACTTCTCGCCAAGAGATGATCATCACTCTATGCGTGGCCGTTCCAGGTCTGGTCAAGGCACTGCCCATGCTAGTGATCAATCTTTTGGTTGGGAGACATCAAGAAATCGGTGAGTACAGGTCCTTTTGTCTTTGAGCGCTACGAAAGAGGAGCTGTCTCTTTTTAACGTTTCACGGGTTTACAAATAGATCTTATGCTGTATTGCTCTTTTGGATTTAACTGCATCATGTTTGCGAACCATGCCAAGGTAACCATTGGGGTGCATCAGTCTTGACCGGAGATGTTGGCATTTGAATAATGTTTTGTCTGTCATTTCGCAGGACTGCATCAACTGGCCGGCACTAAGAAACGTCTATACCCGCTCCAAACGACATGCAGATGAACTTCTTGCTGAGCGTGGGCTTCAGCGTCCCGAACGCGTCCACCACAACAGATCCTTAATATGGAACTGGGGGAAGCATCGTCCCAGTCACAGCGAGGGTGGGGAGGGGGGCGAGGAGCACAAACCGAGGAAGTCGCTCGTGGCGAGTAATGCGGGGAATGGATCACCCGCAGAAAACATAATTAGAAGCAGTGCGTTGGCTTTGGACGTGCATGAGGAGCCCCCTAAACAAAAATTTGTCGGGAGACGCATCTCAATATCCTTTGGTGTGGGGAGCCGCGCAGAAAACACTCATCGTGCAGAAGACACTCATGGTGGACCTGTGCGCGGCGCAGGTACCGATGAAGAGAACGAAGAAGATGGCGACTTGGGTGTTGGGGTATAGGTTCCGTTGCTTATAGGGTTCCCATTTGTAATTTTTTGAACAACTTGGCTGCACCGTTCTTGTTGAAAGTCCATCATCAAGTTGACGAAATGTGGCTGGAAATAACTATTACTGGACTGTTCAGGCACTTCCAACAGCAAAACGTATGTCATATTGATGAGATTATGGTGTTTTCCGGTGGCGGTGGATGATTAGTCTTCACTCCATGGCTCTGATGCCGGCACAAGTGATTAGACACGTGCATATCCAGAAAGCGAACGATCAAACTTACTCCATCCCCAACTCTACGAAATGCCTCGCACCACGCCACCATTTCCTCTGGTGTTTCGGCTTTGAGCAGTATGGACCGCGCACGGCACGGGTTCAAACGCAGGACATGCTTGCGCTTTGTGTAGTCTAATGCTGGCTCAGCGGTGGTTGTCGATTTGAGGTGAATAGTTTGAGTGGACTGTCGGGACGTCAATGCCGAATGTGAGTGGACTGAGTGACTCAGAAGACCCGTGCAAGGTTTTCACCTTTGATCCGTCATCATCCCGTCCTCGATCATTGGTACCCTTTGTGCCCACGGTATTGAGACTTGTTGCCAGTGATCCGAATCCACCCTTCCTCAAAAAGCTTCCACCTCCCAACCCCTTGCTGCCAGCCAGTGTTGCCACACTTTTGGACAATGCGCTCTTTCCTAGGGCGACCGGACCGTCTCCTTCACCAAAATTCGACATGGTCCGTCCCAACTCACCGAGTCCCGCCCCACCACCCTCGCTGCGCATTCGTGACCCCCGTTCGCCCGGTTTAAAAGAAAAATCCGCACCACCGTCTTCCGGTGCCTGACCATCTGGCGACGTAGGCGGATACATGACTAAAGTATCTCCATCCAGTACCACATATACAGAAGTCCACTTGCGATTCCGGGCGCGACTACCGTCTTCTAGAGTTTCCTCCTTCTTTCGGAGGTGACCCTGCATTTTGGGCTGAACAAAGACGGTTGGAGTGCTCGCTCGTAGGGGTGTCGAGATGGGGCTGTCGGAGAAAATGGTGCGGGAGGAGCGTGGGGAAACAGGAGAATACAGGTAGGATTTGTCGGCGTATAAAGGCGAGGAGGCGGCAATCCGCATTGAAGGAGGGGTGCCAACGTTGGCTGAATTGGCGGCCGTTAAAGTGGGAGTTGACGATTTCCTTTGGAAGGGAGCATAACTTGCTCCCCAGCTCAGCTCCTTACGGTGAGACGATGGCCTCGGTTTACCCGAATCAGTATTGTCTTCGGAGCTGCGACATACTTTTCTACCTGACTCTCGCTGATGAGTTGCAGACACATCGTTGCTCTTTCCCGCCATTCCGTACGCCTCATCGCCCTCATTCAGCAGCATTTCCGTTCTATAATCCTCCTTCCCTGTTGTTCCCACTACTGTGGAGTACGAAGGCATGGAATACAATGCCTCCCTTGATCCCTGTTTAGTCCATGCTCCAATTACTTCAGAGCCACCGGGTTTCACCAGCGTACCCGACCCACTTTTTGATCTCCTATGTCCCATTTTCATGGCTCCTTGGGTTTGCTTCCATTTGCTCGGAACCGTCATGGACTTCATCGAATCTGATACATCCTCTCCCCACAAACCATACCCCATTGCATCGGCTTTCAGGGAGTCCGCGCTGCCGTCACTGGATGTCCCACCTCCCTGACCAACTCCTGTCCCTCGTTGATCACCTAGAGAGCCGTTGTAAAACTCCACACTGAACGTCCGCCGCGCACGAGTTTCTCTCTCCGAATCGTCTCGCTGATGCAAACTTCTTCCTCCATCTTCCGCACGGACATCCAAATCCAGCGCAGCAACAACCTCGCTAGCACGCATGAAAGCCCCACGTCTGCTCCTCCTGATCTCGGACTCACCCCTTTGCCGCACATTCCGCCTCGCACCTTTCCCACCAATATTCAAGTCCAAAGCCGCCACAACCGCGGCGCTGCCCACGGTTACTGCCCGAACTTTGCGGGGCTCAGCGGCAGCAGTGGTCGTTGTCCGACCTTTGGGCTCTACCTCACAACTTCGCCGGTAGTGCTCTTGCTCGGTGACTGAGAGCATCTCGGGAATGTAGCGAAATGACTGGATAGCGTCCTGGACAACTGGAAGGGCTTCAAATGGATACACGGAAGTCGACTGATATCTTGCAATTTCGTCCAAGAGAGCTTCAAACTGATCGAAAAAGACGGACAAATTCCGTTTTATTGAAACGATCAGGAGGGTAAAATAAGAAATGAACCAACTTGCCTGAGCTTCACGTTCCAGTGTCTGTTGGACTCTTGTGAAGTCGTCCCGCTCTTTCCTTACGCATTCGTTTAAATATGTCAGATCACTCAACCACGTCCCTATCTCACCGATGTGCCCCAGCAGGATCAATATTGGAAGCTCGCTGCCCAGATGTAAAAACTTGCATCATACCTAGATATGGCACCGCGGGAGGCTTGATGCTGGTTAATTTCCGTCTGTATATTTCGCTATTGTTTTGTGGGGACATGAGGGTGACTAGGTTATCAAAAACGGCCTTCTCTCTTCGCCCCACCATCTGCGCCAAAGAGAAAGGATAAAATGTTAGAAAGAGGGAGACGGAGTTGCGTTCCCGAATTTATCGAAAAAGATGACCTTCCCCTACCGCCCATGTTCGTTCCAGGCGATGCACCGGCGTCGACTGCATCGCCGCAATAATGCTTCGCAGTCCGTCGAAGTCGTTATACTCCTGACAGTACTGGGTTTGATGAGATTCGTCACAGTGCATTATTCCGAGTCGCCGTGAACCGTCATCTAACAAAGTCTTTCATACCTTTGCCACGGCAATAAAATGACAGATCAACTGAAATCTTCGTTTTATTTTGGAGGCGTCAAGAATCTCTTGAGTGATCCAAAGCGCTGTCTTAACGGCGAGGGCAAATGCAATGATAGGCAAATTCGCGACAAGGTGCATTGAAATCAGGAAGGGGGATATGAGAAGGTGATGGATGCCAGTCGGAAAGAATGCATGGAATCTTCTCTTTATTCCGCACCTTATTGAATTGCTGGGTCATCGAGACAATATTGGGCGCTTTTATCGCTTTGTCTGGCCCGGTCCACGCCATGGATGCGAGCTCTGCACGTTCTATGCGGCGGAATCGGTCGCTGTCAATCAACGCAAGTTGGCGCTGAAATGAATGAAGAAAGTGGGAAGAAAATAATAAGAGCACTGAGGGTGACTGAACACTTTGGTAGTGCATGCAAATCAATTGTGGAATATTTACCCACCGCAATCTCCTTCGGGGACACGTCAAGGATGTTGAAAATAGATGCATCATGGAGACGTTCCTTTGATGGAGATGCCTATTGAAGAAAATGCCAAAAAGTGGATGATGCCTCATGTATGTTGGAAAAAAAGACAGAGGGCATCTTTTATCAACGTATCATGATGAGACTCACTAATTTGATTGAATTTCCAATTCCTTTGATGACGCTTGCAGGAGAGGGAAGAGATGCAGCATTTGCCAAACCTTTCGTGGTGATCTTGAAACCTTCTCCGGCTGCAGCACGCAAAGAGTTGATCTTGTTGGACGGGGGAGGTTGGGCCGACCAATTTGATGCCGCTTGTTCTACGGCTGCAATGTGCATGTCGGTAATAGACTGCAGGTCTGCCATTGTTGCGAAGCGTTGGCGAAGGAAGGGCGAAGGGGATCTCTCCTAAAGGAATCTTTGAAAGGATGTACAGGATGTTGATTGAGAAGAAAACTTGGCAGATTTGAATGAAAAGATGTCGCCGAAAACTTGGAGCATGGGGAAGTCTGTGACGCGATCTTGCGGATACCCTCACCCCGCTCACCGCCCATTTGCATTACTCCCATTGTTTTGACAGCCGGTTCCCGGGCCGATCACTGCCCCCAAATCCATTAAAACCACCCAACCCGATGAACCAAATCCACCTTGCTGGCCAATACACACGCAGGTTATTGGCATCGCGCGATAACTTCGCTCCTGGATGACTCCTGTTCACCGGTTGTGAAAGATGAGTTATCCAATCGCCCGCGGACGCGGTACGAACGGGGTTGCAGAGAAATACGATAAGAGAGAGCTTAGTGGGGGTGGTAGCATGAAGGTACGGGTCTCTTGGCCGTGAACTAGAGTTGGATTTCTCAACTGATGCGTTTGCATCAGAATTTGTATTTTGCCCAATTGGATACCCTAGCGCAAGTTGTGCAGCAGCTCCGCGCAGTCGAATTTGGTGATGCAGGTAAAACCCTGAACCCTTGTCTACCATATTTTGGTTTCTCAGCTCACTAAGCCCGTTTGTTCTTGTAGCTCCCCCAGCATTTCCACAATCTCTCCTTCGCCTCCTCCCAGTTTGTCACACATGCATAGATGAGCTGGACCGAATCATTAGGAGCGCATTCATTTCTGATTCTGCAATCACATCCTCCTGCTCAAATTCTTCACCATCAACGTTGGAATTACCTCCATCATTGCCTCCGTCATTGCTTGCAAAGGGGCCTCCAAAGGCGGGAAAGCCGCCGCCTCTACTGCCGCCCAAACCTGCCTCGTTGAAAGCTAATGTGGAGCGAAGGGACGACAAAAGTACGGAAAAGGCGGTTGGCGGAGGGACACCCAAGCGCGCGCCGTCGCTGCCACCCAAACCAAAAGCAGTGAATAAGTTCGTTGATGGAGCGTCAATCGAGAATGCTGATCCTGTACGGCCATCCAGCCGGACGCGGCCGTCGAATGAGACACCGGCACGGATCTCGTCTCCCGGGCACGAATCTCAGGATGAATTGGTCACCCGTAAGACGCCAACACCGGATATTGGTGTGCGAGCGAAGTCTGAGAACGATGTTGGGAGCGTAGGGTGGAATGACGCGAACACGGCCAATCCCTCATCACCGGCGAGTGGAAAGGGAGGATGCCGAGCTGCCCTGGCAGGAACTCGGTCACGCTCCAGGCCAGATATCCCGGCTTCTCCTCTTTACCTCCAATATCTCGACCTGAGTTCGCAGCTCCCCGTTTCGTCCCTTGAATCAAGTCTCAGTGATCTTTCCCTTCACTCCGATACCTCGTTGCTAGTAGCCACTGCACTTTCTTCCTCCCCACCGACCCCATCTCCAACCGGATCTCCCAACTCCCCCCCAAGTCCTCTTACTGGACCAAAAATCAAATCTCGCCTCTTCAGCGTTATCCAACAAATGCACCTAGCTGCTCATCCATCCGCAACCATCAATGCATTCCGGCCGCTTCAAATCGCGTACATTCTTTGTCTGATCGACCACAAAATCTTCGCTGCGATCAACCCAACGGACTTAATCGCTCACAAACCCCCTCACAACCCATCCCCATCGGTCCACGCCTCCACCGAACTCTTCAACTACCTCACTCGCTTCATCGAATCTTCCGTCCTCGAACCCCCGACCATACCCGCCCGCGCACGCACAATCCACACGTGGATCAAAGTCGCGCTCAACTGCCTCAGACTCCGCAACTTTCAGTCTCTGAAAGCGATTGTGTCTGCCTTGGGAACGCCTCCCCTGGCGCGTCTAAAGCGCACCTGGAATGCGATTCCGAAAAAGACGTTGACAATTTTGAAACGGTTGAAAGCGTTGACGAGCGAAGAAGGGAATTACGAAGCGTACAGGGGTTACATTCGCAATGGAGGCATCGCTAGACCTGCTGTCCCGTTCCTTGGAGTATACATTCATGATATTACGTACCTGCTTGCCTTGGCGCAAAAAGATCGGTGTGACCCTTTGAACGATGATCGCGTCAAGGACATTTTCCGGGAAATGGACTATTTCCGGTCGGGGAAAGGGTATCATCTACAAGACCTCCTGCTAGCGCAGCAGGAGAGCAGAAAAGGGGGCGCCGGTGGCGGGGCATTTCAAATGGGACGAGCGTGGGGTGGTAGCGCTGGCACGGGGAGGAGTTTAAAGGCGGTGTTGAGGTCAGGAGCTGATGAGGAATTATGGAAGGGATTGAGGAATTTGGGGGAAGATGAGGTTGGGGATTTTTTGGCGCATTGGGTATTGTCGAGGTGCTGGTTTACGGAGAAAGAGATGGATGAACTGTCAGTTAAGAGGGAACCGAAGGAGGTACGGGGTGGGACTAATACGGGTGCGACAGGGGTTGGGGCTCAGCAGGGGCAGGGAGAACCGGGAGACGTTGATGATGACACCCTTGTCTGGACGGCAGGCATGGATTATTTGATTTCGCACAATATCCCCTTATTGGTTGGCCGCAACAACAACGTTAATAACGAGAATGCCGCAGTCGGACCACAAGCGGCTCAGACGACAGCTTTGGATGACAGTACGCCCCTTTCGCCAAATTCGCGTGCACGGAAACGCGTCTCGGCGGGAGCGTTCATGGACGCTCTAAAATCCTCGCTGTCTTCCAAATACAGCAGCTTCCGCCGTCGCAGTTCGGATGAAAAAGTTGCCGCGGCATCTTCGGGATCTGTGAATGGGAGCAGTGGCAATAACAGTTCTGGAGGGTCGAGCGAGTGGAGTCTGGATAGCGTTGCCAGTCTGGATATGAACGGGACAACGACAACGACAACGGCAACGGTGGTCGTGGAGGCGGGTTCTAAAAAGAGGGAGAAAGAGCCGAGTCCAATCGATAACAAGATGGAGGAGCGGATGAACGCGTCAAATTCTATGTCTCCTACTCCAGGAAAGCGCATACGCACTGATGCATCACAGCAAGGGACATCAGAGCGCTCCGGTCAGAATAAAGGGGAAGCTTCTGGATCCACAACGGCCGCCAATCGTAAACCCATGCAACCAATGGGTATTGCGCTGGCGGGCATGGCTGGCAAAGATATGGGAAAGCACGACTCCAGCAGCGACTTTTACTCGGCGAGTAGCGCAGACATACCCACCACTCCCACCACACCACGGACACCCTCGCGTGGCGGATTTTCGTACATGTTTGGTAGCACCGCTCCGGCATCAACGTCAACCCAGGCACCACCAGTCCAATCCTTTCTCAAAAATGCGGGCGCTCAACCCAATTCCAAGCGCATGTCTGCTCCACCTGCGCTCAAGATGCCTGCACCGCAACCACCATCGCCGGCGCCCAACAAACCTGGCGTGCAGCTGAAGAAGCAGACTCGCTCCTTCATCATTACCGGCATGAGTGAAGCGACGGCATCGTTGTTGGAGGGATACGGGCAGGGATATGTGGATCCGTTTCAAGACCCGGAACCGTCCCAACCACCGATGCAACCCGTGTCGGTGTCGTCCATGTTTGGACCAACAACGCCGCGGCTGCCACCAAAACCTCCTCGTTCAGCAACTTCATCGCCAGCACCCCGACCGGCACCGGCCACCAGCGCGGCGATCGGCACCCGGATGTATCCTCCTCCTCCTCCTGGCCCGAAACCCGGTACCCCGCCGCGCACGGTTCCACCCCCATCCCGGGAAGCACTGCCGACGCCGTCGGTATCAACACCACCAGTATTACCTCCGAAACCGAGGTCGTTGAGCGTGAGCGGCGGGCGCAAAGACGCGTAACGGGATTTCGTCAACTTGATGGGAGAACGGAGGCACCTGGTGGGAGACCGGAGGCAATTTAAAATAACATGAGAAAGAAAAAGGAATATTTAGCGGAAGGGTGATTTAATTTTTTTCATCGATGAATATGTACATATTTTTCCATTGCGAAAGATAATGAAAATGAAATGGTCAAATGCAAAACGAACACCTTGCTGAGTTCGTCTTTTTTTGTCCGGCGTAAGTGCTTTTTTTGTCCGGCGAGAGTCGCGTTTTTCGGGTCGTTCGTAGATGTCCACGTTCGCCGTTTCGTTGTTGTATCCAAAGTTTTTTTTACTTGGTGTTTGGCCACCAAGGATGCTCTGCTCTGCCCACCGAATTCGACTATACGGCCACGAAGGCCATACCATCATACGACCACGAAGGCCATATTACCATGCTATGAAAGGCCACCCGCGCCCAAGAACCGAAGTTCCATTATGGCAGCATTATATGATCGTGTTAAGACCTGGTTTCCAGCCATTGCAGAGGGTAGAATTATGTTGGCGGTGCTCGCACACACAGTCCTATGGAAGGCCACCCGCGCCCAAGAACCGAAGTTCCATTATGGCAGCATTATGATCGGATTAGGACCTGGTTTCCAGCCATTGGACAGGAGGGAGTCTCGCGAGAGATGGGGAGCAACCCATTGCCCTTACCCTTCCCCCTTTTATAGCGCACACCAAGGCAAGAGAACAAAAGCAAAAAGCCCAGCCACCCGACCGATAAGGGGAGGCCGGTAACTCATGTGTACCACAAACGCCAAAAAAAGGTGCAGGTAATGCAAATTTTTTGCAGAAGCCGCTCTACCGCGCCTACCTACCGCGCCCAAGTACTTGAGTACCTACATTGTTCGCTGTTGGGTTCCATGTTGAATTTGCCTCAATCATTGCATTCTCACTGACAAAGCTGGGCCCTTCACGGAAATGTCAACCCCAACGTGGTATATTTTTTGCAGCTCAATTCACGTTCAAACTCTCTTGGTGGAACCCTTTCGTGTCGCCACCTTCTCCGCCACATGCTTTCGCAACTCGTAATCGTCCCTGTGCCCTTCTCTGAAGCAGCGATCGCAATATAAATCATCGTCGCATTCTGGACATTTGACTGTTGCGTCTTCATTGCATATACCTTGGGGACGAGGATAGGGGGAATTTGAGATGCGGCACGCGTCGAGCAAAGCCGAATCGCTTGAAATGGACGTGAACTTACAGCACCATTCCTCATCCTCCGCCTTAAAATCTTCTACCTTTGGTATTACTGGCGGAGGACCGAGCATTCCTCTTCCGTCCTCCTCCGTGTTCGTCTTTCCTTTCCCCTTCCCCTTCCCCTTGCTTTTGTCATCCGGCCCGTTGCTTACCCCGACCGGAACAAATTCCTTTAGGGATTTGACTCTTTCCTCCAACCTCTTTTCTGAATCCACCGTCCCATGCTTCTTCTCCAATGCTACCTCTTCATGAACTTGACTGATTAAGAATGCGACCTCAGGGTCTACATCTTCGGTTGGCGGTATATTCGGGAACGCGGCTTGTGAAGGAGATGTAAGGAGAAGATTGGTGTAATCGACGAATTTTGGTGCATCCTCTTCACCACCGCCCCCGTCTCCAAAATTAGCACCGCTTTTGACAGGTGTTGACGGCACGCTAATCCGTTCATCCTCGTACCCTTTGTCGACATCTACGTCGCTCAATAGGGTCGCGTCCTGCATGAGCGACAATAATTCGGAGTCAATTCCAAGGTTGTGGGGTGGGGTAGAATATGAGTTGGAGGAGTGGAGTGGCGGGCGGTTCGGAGTGAGGGCTGAAACTGGGGTAGCTCCCGTGAGGTTTTGGAGGCGCGTTAAAAGTTCGTCGTCGCTGGTGCAAAGAAGTGTTGTGAATTGGACTGGCGAGAAGAGGACGGGTTGGTGCAGATACTCGGGGAAGTACTTACGATGGGAGGGTATCTTTAGGAGTGGAGGTTGCCTTGAGGCGTTCAAAGCGGGCGACGAGGTCGTCGTAGCCGGCCATTATTATTGTTTATTGTTAGGATGCAGATGGATTGTAAACTGGACGAATGGTTTGGGCAAAGCTTGAGGGGGCTTAGAATTAACGTGCTGGGAAGGGAGTGATTGAAATGCTGATTGCGAAGGAGTCGAGGTTGGTTCGACATTGCCAATTTCAACATTGCTAGAAACGGGAATCCCATCTGCCAACTACCCCACACCCAACACCAACTGTAATAATAACACCCGCTCTTTTAAGTAACGAACCTACAGAATTATCTACGTCACAACACCGCTAGCGCATATCTACTACCCGGCGAACTCGTACATGATACAAAATACCCCCGTCCTCCAGATTGACATTCCCACACCCATCAATGTCGGCAGAGAAGATAGCCATCCTCGAGCGTCAAATAGACGCTTATCGTTGCAAGGGTCAATGGAACGTGGTCAAAGAGAGAGCTGCAAAGTATAGGAGAAAATACTTCCCGACTGGATCAGGTTGGTGGGAATGTGTGCCGTTGAACACGGTCTCCCTGATGGATGACGGTGGAGAAGGTCATCTGTGGACAACCAACCCACGCCTTTTGCCATCGTTGCGCAGCCCTCGAGTCCCTTGCCCTCGGAGACGCGTCGTTGAACGTCCTGCTGAACCAACTCCAGGACCCCACGCCATACGATGAAGCGCCGCATATTGACCAGTTGAGCCCTATTTATGCAGACAAGGAGCGTGCGCAGGAGGCAGTGCAACATCTTGAGACCGCTGTTACCAGGGGTACGGGTGGGGCGGGTGCGAATGCGAGCTATGCGCAGGTGTGCGTCTGTGAAACAATGTATTCGTTGCGCTGGAATCCCTGCGATGCATACGCGTCATTTAACGTCTCCGTTTCTCTCTATGTTGCCGTCTTCATGGCTTTCCTGTACGATTCCGCAGCAAGCACAAATCCTACTGGCCAGAATACATTTGGCGTATGGGCAGACTCAGGAAGCATTAGAGCGACTAAATAGAATAACTCTTCCGGACACGGGCACAGTCTCCACTGCAGCCGGGGTATATGGTCGAATAGCCGTTGTAATGGCATGGGCCGTAAAAGGTAGCACGAAAGCATTGACGGACAATTTTAGACGCTTTTCGATCACACAGAAAAGCTAACGCTTCGATGGTGCTGTCGCGTAGGACTGGCATTGGCGCGACAGAAGCAGAGGGAGGATGCTATATCCGCCTTGGACAACGCGGTGGCTGCAATCGAATCTTTCCAATATGCGGGAGCCTCGCCACCGCCAATGTCAAAACCTCCTATTCTGGGTCCCGATGATGACCAGTGGCTTAAATGGGTGCAACAAGCGTTATTTGCTCATTCTATGCTAGCGTTGCAGTTAAGGTGAGATTGTCTCTCGAAGAATGTCCCTTTCGCGTCTGCTGGAGCGATCCTGGAAATACCCAGACCCAAAATGCTGCAGCAACTGTGCCGACCATTGCCTTTTCATGATAGCCAGGCGGATGCCGCTCATCGATCGATACAGATCTATCTGAAACACCTCGCCACTACCCCTGCCACAACTTACCCTAAACATAAAGTGGCCGTCCTCCATGCGTACCTTACGAGCGTCCTCAGTTCAGTTCCGAACCCTTTAAACGGCATACCCCCGACCACCATAACCACTCGGCTCCCGCTGTCGGTACTCACTGATGTCCGCGCTCATTTGGCAACATATGAGAAGATTGTTACCACATTGTTACCATTTCCTCGGGGCGAGGACGTGACGGAGGTTGAGAAAGGACGATATAGGAGGGTTGAACGGGCTTACGATTGGTGGGTCGTGGCCGAGACATGCGGAGGTGCGGAGGAGCCGGTTGGGGATCAAGTCGAAAGATTATACAGGTTGATTGAGGTGCGTGTCGCATTGTATACTGGTCTCTTGCAATCGAACTCGGGAGCATGGTCTTCTGACTACCTTTGTCGGTCGGCGAACTAGACGATCTATCGCGGAACGCGACACACTTTCCACTCCATGCGCCTCCTCCGGTATCTTGCGCACGTCTTTGCGTCGCTTTTGACGGTATTTGGAGATAACATGTCTTCAAACGAAAAGACGGTATGTAACATGTTTTGGTACAACGGATGTCATATCACCCTTGGTCTGAACCTATCTGCGCATTTTCAGGAAGCAGAAGCGACCGTTGAGACATACTTATTTTTTTGGGACAAGCACCTCACAACAACCATAGAACTGGAGCGCAAGCGGAGAAAAGAGGAAATTTTAGCTAATGGTGCGCGACCACTCTCCCACGCTTCATTGCTCATAACTGTTCACGTGTTCATTGGGTCCAACCAGCCGATGCACCCACAACCCTACAACGCATAGCGCCCAACGGTACTTTCGAACAGCCCCGCTCTCCGTCGCCCGAGGAGGCCCCGATGAAGGAATTCGCTAAGCTGGCCCTTGCAGTCCGCAGAGCTGCGTCAACGCCGGATATAGCTGTAGCTGAAGTCGAAGGCGAAATGGTCGCTGATGCAGTAGGCGTGTTGATTGCTGGTGTGAGGATTTGCTTGTGTACAGTTGAAGGAGATGAAGAAAAGGTATATTCGCATGCCATAACTTGATGACCCTGCATGGAAGTACCCAAACCAGTCAATAAGTGACAGTCCATTTATTGTTACAGCTGCGAAAAGCTGTTCGATATGCGGAAACTGCGGCAGATATTTTGCGGGACCATGGATCTACCTGCAAGGATTTAACATCTTTATCACAGAAAGCTTACCAATTCCTAGGGGTCGCATACGGAGAGCTTGGGCTGGAAGGTTAGTGGTGTTGAATCAAGATGAGGAGTCTGGTCTGTTGGGCGCATATAATTAACAGACGATACTTGGTCATGCAGTACGGGATTCGCAGGAGCGCCGACAACTTCAGGAACGGGCTGCAGAATGCTTGCGCGAATCGGTACGACTGAACGAAAGTTGTTGGCAAGCATGGTACCAACTTGCGATGCAGTATGCAGAATTGGGCGAGGTGATACTTACTCCTGCGCTGTTTGTCAAATGACGGTCTTGCATCTGACATTGATGCTTTGGTTCAGATTGCCGACGCGATAGCAGCTGTCAACAAATCCCTGCAGCTGAAAAGTAATCACATTCCCTCTTGGAATCTCCTTGCTCTGCTCGTGTCCTCACGCAAAGAGCTGGACCAGGCGCTCAAAGTTTGTGACATGGGCTGGAAGGAATGTATTGGGACTGTTGTCAGGGCACGGCAACCGACAGTTATTGTGCCTTTTGCTATTGTGCCGGAAGAAGGAAGCAGGGCTCCAACGCCTCCCGAGTTGGAAGGATTCACGTGGGATTTGGTGGAGAGTGGTGATAAGGAGGATTTGATGAAGTGAGCATTTCAGTTTCGACCTTATTGGGCCTTCTTGCTAATCTTTAGTACTCATGTAACTTTGGGCAGTTTGAAACTCACCCAATTAACCATCGAAACAACAAAATTCGGTCCCAAAGCCGGCTTGGAAACCCTTCAATTCCTTTTCGTGCTTTACCGGAAACTCTTTGGCAACGTTGGCGGATCCGATGAAGCAACGAAGAAAGCCGAGTTGGGCGGCTTGTTTCCGCCAAACGGCGATGTGCGAGTGAATGGAGTTTCTGAAGCACGTGCCGTCCCGTCCGCCATTCGCCGTCTGCGCGGGTCGACAGGGTCTGCGGCTTCCTCATCCATTCCTGCTACTCCGTCATCAGCTACTCTTCCGGCGCTGTATCGTTTCCGGACGTATGACCTCCTGATATCGCTTTGGCTCGCAGCGTCTTCGTTGTACCGCGAATTGGATCAATTCGATGAAGCTAGGTCCTCAATCGAAGAAGCGGAAAAGATTGCGGATGGGTTGGCCAAGATGGACGTTAGAGTAAAAGGTGCACCTGGGAGAGTGTTTAGAGATCACGATGTTGCGGCTGCGCTGCAAGAGAGGGCCAGGGCCGGGAGGGGTGGGAAGGCAGGTGCGGCTGCTGCTGCAAAGACCAAAAGCGGGGAGGAGGCTGTCACGGCCAAGTGGGGTCCGGTGGATTTTGGGGTCAGACGGGTGCTGGCGGACATTGCTTTTGAGGTGAGTACCTTCGACGCAATTGAGTTGGAGGTATTCAATTCTCTGACATTGCGGGCATCTCTTAGGCGACGCTGATCAGAAATGCAATTTACAAATTCCAACGCAAACCACTACCAGCGGATAAGTTTATGAATTATCTGTCACCTGCCGCGCGGTTGGAAGCCGAACATCGGTTACGACGCCAACAAAAGTCCGCTATTCCGTTATCCCCCTCCAATGCTTCCCTGGCGTCCACCACCACCTTCTTAACATCTGCAACAGTTCCCATCGGAAGAGGTACAACGCCACCGCCTAGTCATTACTCTGACCGTGGGTCACCCGCACCTGGCGGGGGCAGCACGACATCGGGCTCCATTTCCGGCAACCCCGACAACACCCTCACGGTCGCCACCGCCGCCTTCCCCGACTCAGCATCGTCCGCCATCACCTTAACAACCCTCATCGACGATCTCTTCGCCGTAACGCTCCTAGACGACGACCACCTCCCCTCCCGCGTCCACCTCGGCATCCTCTACCACGCCACCGGCAACCTCCCGCTCGCCGAACACTGGCTCGAACGCGCCTGCAAGAACTCGAAAGCGCGTGGAGGCGGCGGTGGCAAGAGTGGGATCGGAAGCTGTTTTGGCGGTGCGACGGCGGTGTGGGGATGGGAGTGTTGGCGGTGGTTGGGGAGGGTGATGAAGGAGACTGGGCGTGGGGTACAAGCCAAGGAGTGCATGTATTTTGCGGTGGGGATGGAGAGGGTGTGTCCTGTTAGGGGGTTTGAGTGTTTGAGGAGGGTGGTGGATTAACCTCGGATTTATATGGTGTTTTAGGGACGCAAAGGCAAAAGAATGCGTGATTTTATTTTGTTTGAGGGGGGTGGGGTCTGTAAACGGTGTTCCATTGTACTTTGAGATATACAAATAAAATGTTAAGGGGGGAGGTTGGTGGTGGTGAAACGAGAAAAAATTTGGCAGGTTTTGTTCCTTTTCGCCCATTTCCCATAGCCGACTCCTCAGAATTCGAACATCACCAACGACACACACCCGAACATTCAGAAAGAAAAAAACTCTGTTTTTCATCATACCAAAAAAGAGAGACCAAGTTCACATACATCTACACCCACACTC
>JADGKA010000134.1:0-35976 GCA_027604605.1 Borealophlyctis nickersoniae | reverse complement strand
CACCCACACCCTTCTCATTCTCCTTCCCCTCCCCATTCTCATCCATCCCAATCCTCCGTTCACTCCCATCCCTCTCCACAACCACAATCCCCTCCGCAGACGGCCTGACGCTCCGCATCTCCCTCAAAATCTTGTCGCGGTTTGCCGCAATCTTTTCCCGGAACAAGTCGACGTAGACGATCTTGCGCGCGCGGGATGTCGGGAGCGGGATTCCGTGCGTGGAGAGAATCGAGGAGAGCTGGCCGATCGTGGCGGACGAAGGTTTGTAGGCTTCGTCCAGGTAAGCGGGTGGTAGGGGTTGGGGTGGTTGGCGCATGGTTGTGACTTGGGCGCTTTTCGTTTTTCTGGTGGTGTTTTTATGAACGCAAAAGTTCCAGCGGGCTGTGGGTTTATTTCCCTTGCGGAAGGGATGGTAGGATGCAGTTCTCTGCTTTTGCGTTGTTTGTTTCCTCGACGCGTGAAGCAGTTTGTTTGCAGTCTGGGTTGCAGTCCCAAGAAGCATGTGGCTTGTCACCTTGTCCGAAACTCCAAGCGTCGTTTCGCAAGAAAGACGGTTGGAAAACACCTTGCTGTTCAATATATTTATACAAAACCATTTCTACATTTTCCCAATCAACGCATCGGCATCCTCGGACAAATTTGAGGCTACAGACTTTGATGACCTCTTGCGAAACCTAATATGTAATAATAAGCATCACAATAAACCTGATCAGTCCCAATTTACCATCCAAATCTTGGAACGTGAAAACGGAAACTTACGGTGACGCAATGCTATCCCCGTTCTGTTGCGCAACCCCCGCGGGGCGTCGGGCGCTACCAACCGCCGCAAATGGAGGGTTTCCCTTCCTGACGGGTGTCGTTATGGGACTCATGTCTCGAGAAGATGTAGTCCTTGGTGAACCTGGTCTGCTTGGTCTGTGGAGCCCCGATTGCCCAGTGAAAACCCAGTTCAAACCAACACACCAAACCACTAAAACGCGGCTCTTGACGTACCGCTTTGCAGGAACAAATGATCGCGCCGGGGGACCACCGAACAATGCCGGGGGTTCCAGATCGTCACTATCACTCGACCGATCCGGATCCGGTGCACGGCTGCGTGTCGGAGGTTCGGCCACAGATTGTGCCTTTGCAGCGGTCGAGCGCTGAAGGGGTACTTCCCGTTCGTCCTCCACTTGGTCCAAGGGCCGCAGTGAACTCTCACGGCCTGTTTTTCTGCGCTTTGAAGACGGGGATATTGGCCGGCTGCTTCCAGCTGCTCCCGTTATGTCCGTTGAGGACGGCGGGGCTAGTCTATCAGCGTAATACCTCAAATGAGCCCTTGTTCAATTTGGGTGACATTTGGTTTAATGTCCAACTTACTCATCAATTTCCATAGCGTCCTCAACCTCCATTACTTGTGGTTTTCCTTTCGCTTTTCTAGACGCCTCTTCGAGAGCTTGCTGCAGTGCCCTGTGCTCCTTTGCTGTTCAAGAAATCCGATGAAGACGGATGGGGATCCCCGAGATGGTGAATTACCAACATACTCACCTAACTTTGCGTTGGCCGCCATCAGAGCCCGGATCTTTGCCTTTTTCGAATTCAGCACCTCCTTGAACTGCGTAGGACGGGAGGCAGCAACTTTGGTCACCAAAAAGCATAAAGCCAAAGTGATTTCCCCAAATTCCGCCTTCCGCTCGCATTCCCCCTCCCCAACAAACACATAACACCCAGAAAACACACCTTTCTGAATATGACGCGATCAACTTCTTCCTTCTTCTCATGCACCCACTCTTCATGCATTCGAAGGACCTCCGCCTTTTGCTCCTGGAGGGTTTTGACCTTTTCCTGTAGCTCTTCACATCTATCCTGTACGATTTAGGCAAAAGCAAGATGGGAGTTTGAGACCCATTTGTGTAAATGGTTGACGCGCGAAATGCAATGCAAAAACGTGAAGGTGCGAACCAATGTACTTTGCCGTTCCAAGATCAGACTGTCAATCCACGTCAGCCACAACGACCGGGCGGCGTCGTCGAGCAGGGATGTTAAACTTATGGACCCGAGTTTAAACTGATTTTCACAACACAATCCGCCATCTCATGAGTTTTATCACTAATGTCTCAATTCAGGGGCAATTATCCCTTTTCCGAGTCGAACGGAGGCGCTGTTTTACCATGACTTCCGATTGTGGTATGAGGAACCAGGACAACTGGATGTAGGTTTTTAGAAATAACGTTATCAGACGCCGATGGTTTAGGAGCATGTGTCTCGTGGCTCAAAGGGGCGCATGGTGTAAATAACAAAAACCAACCTCTGCCGTAAAATCCCCCCTTTCGACACGGCACTTTGTCTCCTGGCCCCTTGGACCCCTCCTCCCCGCCAAGGCAGCGCGCGTGGCCTCCATGAAATCCGACTCGTCAAAGTCTTGCGGACGCTGGCGTGTCAAGTCCGTTCTCGACACTGATATTGAAAGGGAAAGGAAGGTTAGTTTCCGAAACCATATCTCAACCGAAACATCGGGAAAACGAAGCAAGACAGAATGGTATTACCCTTCCTTTGCCACACCATGTCGCCGTCGGTGACGGTAATTTCGACGACAAAAGCACTATTATAAACTTCGTTGTCGCGCCAGTGGCAGGATATGTATAATGGAACGGGGGAGGAGGAGGCTGAGGCGTATGAACCATCTTCAGTGTCCGTGGAGATAGGGTCAAAGAACAGAACCCCTAGTGCGGGAGCGGTGTCAGTGTAAGTGTCTGTTTGAGTCTTGTCAGCCGCGGGAGAGTGTGGAGCTATGCGGAGGAAGGTTCGCGAGGTGTTGCCCATGGCAAACTGGTATTGTGTGTAAGACTAGGCGCGGTCTGATATGGATGGGGTGGGATCTGGCGCGTGATGACTCCCAAAACAATGTCCACAAAAATACAACAGTACTTGGACGGCAGACAACGCGTTTATTAGCAATTTGCATTCTAATTATTTGAGTAGATACCCCTTGCTCGTCCTCTCAGGACGAGCAAGGGGTACCTGTAGAACCATCAGCCGGTATCCAACACAGCACCGCATCTACCTCCCACATCTGCCATGATGATGCTTCACTCCATCATGATCGGCTTCGCACACTTCCACACCCTTCAACCACTCATTATCGAGCACCTGCTCAATACTGGGCCTCTTTGCTGGATTCGGTTCCAACATGTCGCGAATCAAAGTACGAGAGTGCGCCGGCAGACGCTCGATGATGCGGCAGGTGTGATTTTGAGAACGCAAGTAAGCGGCGTAATCTGGGTCCGAGGGTTTGGCGGCGCGCCAGGGAAAGCGTTTGAGAATCATGGCAATATAGATGATTGCGCAAGCCCTGTACATGCGGAGGGAGTATAAGAAGCTCTGCACCATGAACAGTAAATACATGATGTACGCTACCCGAGAGAATGCTTACCAGACATCCACTTTCCTCCCATCGTAACTCGCCTCTGTGAACTCCTCTGGCGCAATGTACGGTCCACTCCCGCACCTGCCCCTGGCACTCCTAGCCTCCCTCTCAAAAGGGCCTTTGAACACATGTGCGCTCCCAAAATCAATGATCTTCAATCGGTCGTTTTTGTCAAACAAACAATTTTCTGGCTTGAGGTCCCGATGGCAGACCCCAATGGAATGGATGTACGCGACGCCACGACAAAGCTGAGCGAAGACGCAATCAGCTTCGGCCTCGGACACGCGGTCGCAGGAGATGGCGTCGAAAAGATCTCCTCCTTGACAAAGCTCCATGACTTCGTAGCAGTGGTTCTTCTCGAAGATGAGGTCGAGAGTTTCGATAATGTTTGGATGATGCTGTTGGGACGGTTAGACTTCCGATTCAATTCACAGTGAAGCGCAACGTCTTTCAGCTTACCAGAAGTGTACCAATGCAATACTCATTGGTAAGTTTCTTCAGGTACTCTTTTTCTGTCTCGCACTGAGCCCTCTTCCGGAACTCCTTGACAGCGAAGACCTGGTCATCAGAAGGGCGCCGGACGAGCCAACATTGACCATTGGCGCCGCGGCCCAAGAAAGTGGCGGGCCGTCCGTATTTTTCCTTTAGAGTTGGAGTCGTGGGCATAATTTGGTTGGTAGCGCTGATAACAGGGCCAGGGTTTTGGGCTTGCCCGCCATGGTTATGGTGCACCGGATGTAGGTAGCGCTTGATAGGCGTAAGGATGTCCGAGTAGAAGTGACGAGAGCTTGTGGGAGAGTAAGAAACCGACGAAGACGACGAAGATGTTGTCGCTGTTGACTCGCTAGTGTCGCTGATGGCCATGTTGTTGCTCTTTTATGGAAGGATTCTTCAGAGGATAATGTCGACAGGAGAAGAGGAAGAACACGCAGAGGTTGTAGCAATCAAGGTTTGTATGCGGGCTTCTAGACGTTGATGAGTGTCGTAGAGGCGAAGGACGGAGTGCGGAAGGAAACAATCCTTAGTGTTGCACTTTTAGTGAACCCCGACGTTCCCACTTATTAACCAGTGACGGCGAGGAAAGAAGGAAGACAATGCCGCTAATGCGCGGGCAGTTAAGACAATGGTTCGTGAAATTTTGGTAACGTGGGTGGGGGAAAACGGAGAAGAGTGAAGCAGTCTTTGTTGTGGAAAGACTGCTGTTTTGCTACGGGTGAAGGAAACCCACGGTTGATTTTCGTGAAGATAAAAACACACAAAATGCAATTTGTCGCAAGTGTGATTAGGGCTGCTCATTTTATAGCCTTCCATTAGAAAGTCGGAGTTTCACATTGAGTGAGGAAAAAACGACACGTAATGATGTTCTTGGCGTGTTCCATAGTCTAAGTCAGTGGGGGGTTCGTGGCCATGCCATCAGAAACACTCGGATTTTCCCTTCCATTGCAATCAATCATCCGCCCAGAAATGGGATCCGTCGTGTGGGTGTATCGTATGACCCGTTGCATATTGAGGCCGCAGCAATGGAGCAATGGGGCATTACTCACGGATACCGCACTGCCGGCACACAATGATGATTTCGTTGTTGTTGATCCACTTGATCCCATCCGGTTTCAGTTTCCAAGTCATTCATTCATTGGTTCATTCATTCATTCCTTCATTCGTATGGCCAACAACAACACCTCTCGAGACGCGTCACATGGCGCATTGTGGCGGGGTGTGGCGCGTGACCGCTTATGAAAGCCGAATCCATGACTGAATCCGTTCACCCCCCAAAACTCACCCCACAAACACGGATAGACTAAGCAAAACACTATCAAATTGGTTTTAATAACTATTCTCACGAATGGCTCCAAGTTTGGTTGAAGCCAGCCCGGATTCTGAAACTATCATCCCTCCGTCACCACAAGATGACACCAATCTGTTCAATTACCTCCCACAATCGTCAGATGGCAGCATCAAATCACTTTTCTCTCCACGCGAGGTATCTCTCCTCCCAGGGAACATTGGAATTGCAATGGAGCGTGCGGAGCATAGGAAATTGGTTCGACATCAGCTGCATCGCCTGAAAATGGGGGCAAAGGAGCTGGATGGGCCAACCACCGCCGGAGATGGTGCCAGTCGGAGAAGTATGCGGAGACAGCGATATGGAAAAGTACTCGGACAGTTGGGATATGAGCAGTTGGCATTGAAACCTTTAGCGGTGGTCGATGTGAGTCTTACTTAGAGCGCGCAGTCGGATGGGTATCCAAATGCACACCATGCTTCCATTTTCGATGTTGCCAATCCTTGTAATTTTCCACCTTAAGAAACAAGTGAAGCACCGGCGAAATGTTGCCGGAGAATTGGCAGCAGATGCAAGACCGCGTTTCGGTACGGTGCCGTGATGGCTTCTCGTGTAGTCCGGAGTTCCTCAACAAATGCAAACGTTCCGAACAGGAGATAAACAGATTTCGGTGGAAAAGGGAGGCGAAAGCGTGAACACATGTATGAAGCGCATAGTGGGGGAAATTCAAGACGTTGCATGGCTCAACCAAGATGAAAAGGAAAATCTGGTGAGCTATTGGACAGTTCCTTGCATTTCGCAGCTGTTGTGAATTGAATTTGCAATTGTCGCGGAGCACATTTTCTCATGTGGGCGCCGGCCATTGACGCGCCAGGGGTTTTTTATCTTCAGACAAACACCTTGATTTCCGACCTTGCGATCCGATACAACCACATTCAGGAATTGTTGCCTTCCCATATTTCTTCTGCTCAGTGTAGAGCGCTTGGTATCAAAGTGTTTAGGCATATTGGTCTTATCAAGGACGCCATTCTCGAGAGATGTAGAAGGAAAAAGATCAGTATGTGTGAGAATCGTTGTGTGGATGCTGAGCTGTGCGACCAAATTGCATGTTTCGTTCACCATACTTTCCGAATCAGGAATGGAAAATGCGGGTATGTTTAGAGACGAACTCAATAGTGGAAGGCTACAGGCACTGTTCCGACTTGAACTCTGTCGACGGTGGGTTGGGTCAATTGCGGACTACGGTAGAGAGGGCCCTATTTCTCATCGCAAAATGCTTTAGAATCGATACGGAGGAACTTGTGAAGGAGGCAGTAGCAGAGACGGAGGGTGGGAAGATGCCGCATGAGTTAGGGGTGTATCCAAAATGGACATCGGACCCGCTGAAGGCGGAGCTGCAAGAGGTGATGACTGCGCCCGCATAATTCATTTCAGCCACAAACTCATCAAAAACAAATTTTCTCCATTTTCGACCATTAGTTCAAAGAAGCTCTCGACAGAGCTACCCATCCCATTCCACAGCTCCACGCACCAACAATTCTGGGCAAACACCAGCCCAACGTGCTGCGGAAATTAATGCGCGAGAGTTCCATCAGTACCGACCAAAGGCGATCGAACGACATGACCAGACGCGCATCCCTGATGACGGAGCAGCGTCGCACCTCGTTAGCCGTCGACTCGGTAACGCAGCGCTACGCGGCTGCAGCAAGGGATTTGGCCAATTTGGGGTGCAAGCGCAAACCGGATGTCGCTGCCGCGGCTGACGGTGCTGTGTCGAAACGCGGCACATTGTGGGGGGATGGGATTGATGAAGAGGAGGATGACGAGGACGATGAGAGTGAGGACGACGACGATGATGATGATGAGAAGGCTGATGCGATTTTCGAGGGGCTTGCGCAGAAAGAAGATCCGGTTCTGCAGGCACACACAGAGTTGTCTCTCTTCCGAAGGCGGCAAGAGCCACCTGAGCAGGCATGTAGCTTCATGGAATTTATTTGCACATTCACAGTAGCGTTTTACTTCTTAGCTGAACTGCATTGGGACAGCAGGTTTCGGCACCGCGAACTCGTTACCTTTTGCCAAGCAAATACAGACCTTCTCATCTAACAGACTTCGATTATAGTCTTTTCGACAGTGTGGTATGCCTGAATATTGCTGCCAAACGCAAACAGAGGGTACGGATTTTATGCATCTAACAGTGGAAAAACATCTAAAGCCTACACCTGCAACCCGTCCGCCACAACACCGACAAGGATACACCGAAACCGTTCTCGACGACAGTGTAAGACCATTCGTCTCCTCCCTCATCGTACAGAGTGCAACTCTTTACACATGCTTTCTTACCCTTGCTCAGGAATCGCTGCGTTCTCAGGTTGTTTTGCGGTCGATGGATTCACGGGTGTCTGTTCGTGTGCCGCGCGGATTCATCAATCTGGCTGCAGAACCGGCAGCGGCTGTCAGCGAGTTTGGGTCTGAGATGGATTCGAGTTTGTTGGGCAATCTGGGTGAGTTTGAAATGAATGGTCTGGAATACCATATGCCTCTGAAGATTGATGGATTCACCTACTCTCCGGCATTGAAGATGAAAAGCTCACGCGCTACAAGGAGGTTGAAGAGCTTTATGATGAAATCATGAAAACCATTAGCCACACGCATCTGGACACTGATGAAGGTGGGCTCTTGCAATACATCACGCTTGCGAATCATTACCCCAACTGACAATGTTGCTCCGCATTTCCAGCAGAAGGAGAAGACATAAACGGCTGTCCGTCAGCTCCCTTCCACCCGGGAGACCCCATCAGCTACGCATACCAAGGTGTCATGCCCCCCTCCCTCATCCGCCCCATATCCCGGCCTCCACCACCCGAACCGACAGAGCGCAAACGCTCCGGGCCCACCATCCGTCTCCGCACCCGTGAAGGTCGCGGCGGCGGTCCCGCAGGCGTCATCGTCTCCCCCGACGACTTTATCCGCGACCGCGACGCCGCGATGCGGAAAGCGCCCTCATCGCGGTACAACACGTTCCGGTACAACTACGGCGGGTATATTCCCTTCGACGTTGAAAAACGCCGGGCGAAAATCCGCGATAATTTCGGTGTCCGAGATTTCTTTGATTATCTCCGGACGCAGTCCACGACGTTTGTGTTTGACCTCTTGTACAAGGAGGATGAAGAGGCTGAGAGGTTGAGGAAGGAGCAAGAGGAGGCTGAGGCGTTGAGGAGGGATGAGGAGGAGCGGCGACGGATTGAGAGGGAGAAGGAGGAAAAGCAAGAAAAAAGAAGGAAAATGCTTGCATACAGGCGTGGTGAATGGAATCCCGGTATCATGGAGTTTATGGCCGAATTGCATGACGCGGAGAAAACGGAATTGGAAACGGATGAAGACACGGATGCTAGCGCGGAACTGGAGGCCGAGACGGGAGTCAAGGAAGAATCCGCGGACGAAGACGTTGTTTCGCCATCCGTTCTGGACCAAATGCCACGATCCACTCCAACTACGCCCAGCCTGCGGCCTGACTCGATCGATATTCAGAAATCCCAGGAGGAGCTGGAGGCGTTGTGGGTTACGCTAAAGATGCCGCTCGACCAGAAATTGGACATGGCTATCAAATACGGGAGCCATAAGTTTGCTCCAAAGCTGCAAACAGTGAGTTCTCGGAAATTTTGTGAATAGAACGTTGGCAGTTGTCACAGAAATAACACGACCTCGATACAGGCGATCCGGCTATGGAAAGCTGTATCGCAGCATATTATTGCGCGCGAAGCGCTTCTTGCTGAAATCGAGACTTTTGAAAGGGTGGCTTCAGACCCCACGTAAGGATTCACGTCAATGCTCGTTTCATGGGGAATTGGACGGTTCATAACGCCTTCTGTGATGTTTTATAGGCGATTTTTCAAGAAGGGCCCCGAGGGTTCATCTGAAGCGCGTTTAAAGGAAGCTCGCGAAAGAGAGGATCTGATGCGTCGGCTACACTACGTTGAAGCGCGTATTCAAGACGTCGTGAGCATGATTAAACGGGAGCTGCACGAGAGTGTGACATATGAAGGTGAATTTGCACCGAGACCTGGAGTATCGGAATTTTTATTTGCAGCTCATATATTTTCTTCCACTTTTAAGGTGCTCCATATCTGGAGAAAATGAAGTGGGATTACGCGGAAATCATCAAACGTCTGCAGAGACAGCGGGCAGAGACCGCAAGGACGGCATCAGGCGATGATAGGACTCATGAACTCAATTCAGAGTGGAGATGACATGAAATGAAGTTTTTATTGTTTTTTTTTCGCAAAATATGTACATGATTTAAAATTTGCGGACGCAAGGTCCTGTCGTTCGTGTTTATGAGTGAGCTGCTTTGCTTCGTAGAGATTCTTTGAGAGCTTGGATGCGCCTTTCAATACTTTCAGCATCTGACTGTAAAGCAATGAAAGGTTAGCCGTTATCCATGTTCATGGTAAGTTATTTTGATACATACTTCAGCTGCTCTTAGAACTTTCACGTCCCCGTCTTTTCCACCATTACCCGCACTCAATGAACCCTCTTGCACACGAATGTTGTTGGATGAAGAAACAGAATTCGTAGAAGGTTTCGGGGTTGCTCGTCCACGCTGTGGATGCACCGGCACTGCCGGAACCACAGCCGCGCTCAAGATTCCGGTTGGCGTCTTGCTAACAATAGTCACAGGCGGGGGTTCCCTCAAAACAGGATTCTCTTGATGTTCCCTTTTGGGTTGATTCAAATGGAAGGCTGCCCATGCCGGAAAATCGGCCTCCATTTGCATAATCTTATTCTCCAGAGCCTGGAGCCGACTGTAAACGTCCAGCGGGACCGGGGAAACTATCACGCATAGAGTTGAACGGTGGAATGAAGACGGATTTAAGCGGCCATGCTAACTCACTAAGCTCAACATTCAAATGCCTCTGCACATTTCGCAATCGCTCCTCCACTCCCGCCGGGACGGTAGAGCTGTCAGCGTTTTTGGACGTCGCTGGAGCAGAGCTTGTGCGGTGGGTTGAACGCTCTAAGGGTCCAGACTCATTATGAACGACATCCAATTTCATTTGAATGGTCCGGTTCAGGTCAGCTGCATCCGTCCGGGCACAAGTACTCTCTGTGTTCAAAAAGGCGTTTTGGTACAACTCAGCGGTGGTCTCGAGGCAAAGCGGTTTCTTCAGCGAAAAGAAAATACCTGAATCACCTCCACGTGGTTTGACAAATTCATTGCGGTTGCTGTTATCAATCTCCGTCCTCTTGGATTGAATGAAGGACTCTATCCTGTGGTTAATCTTTGAAGGTATACTTGAGTATCACCAACCGTAAGATAAGCCTGGTATGGGCAAGTACCTCCGATTTGTTGACACACGTTTGGACGAGCTCTGGATCAATTTTAACATGCTTAGAATCACCGTCTGTTTTTTATCGACAATTGATATGAGTTTGCGATATTGTGGATGCGTTATGGGGGCTTGAGGCCCACGTACATTCGAGATTAGAACTGTCCAGGTTGGCGAATTTCCGTTTTTGTGGTGATCGTCCGGTTTCATTGAAACCATATCTTTCACTTATTGCCTGAATCCGACGTGTCAATCGACTGTCCCGAAATACGTACAGACGACAGCTGAAAGTTCACCTGAACGGAATGCAGAAATTGTTCGATTGAGTGAAACGTCATTTTTGTGTCACTCGCTTCATCCGGCGTTCTCCCATACGTTGTTGCAATGGACGCAATGAGGCCCGACTGGATTTGGCAACGGTCAACACCACCTCCGTTGTTTGAGCCGGAGAATCGACCAAAGGTGCATCGTACTCACGCTTTCGAGGAAGCGTCGCACCACCTCAAGTATTTCTTCCTTTGCCTTGGATACATCAACGTTGGGGATATGCGGGGCAGCCTGAGCTGGGGTGGAAACGGCCTCAACTGGCACGTCCCTATCCCTATCCAAACCAAGTTCATGGGCAAGCTCCATGGAGGAAGGAGGAGAAACGCCGATCTATTCTTTGAAACCACAAAGGCCTTTTCGGCAAGGTTCAACACCGGCAGTTCTTGCAAAAACCGACGAAAAAGAGGGGGCAGAATGATTGAACTTCCACTTCGGAACGAGCTGGCGAAGATGGACGGCTGTCTCAGCGATGGCCTGGGTATCCATTTTCCCACACGCAGCGTGGCTTAGAAATCCGGCGGAACGCGTTTGCTGGCTCAAAGTCATCCGAGTCTCGATACTTTCCAACAGTGCGAGCGCCGTCGATACTGTCCATAAAAACATGGTATATCCGTCTACGCCCTCAACAGTACCGGCTTCAAACCAGAAAGATGAAAAGGTATGGGAGACTCGAATTTTGGGTTGTGCCCTCAAGTGGTTTGGTTGAAAACACCCCGTTTGACGACAAGGTGTTCGCCAGGGGAACTCTGGTCCACCAATTGATCAAAAAAACGCACCAGCACTACCAACGGCGTCAAGACCCTTGAAACCACCGGGGCCTCCGACCTCGCAAGCTGCGGGACCCAATGGGGCTGTACGTAGGAAATCGGACGCAGGAGGAGTCTGGCCGCCCCCAAAGCCCGCTCTTCCTCCCAACATGGTCGGATCTGCAGGGGGCGGCGGAGGAGTTCCTGGATTGCCGTCACCTGTCTCCAATCATTCTAGTAAAACGGTGACAAAACCCACTATTAGTGGGCCGACTTCACCATTCGCTCAAGGAGCAAATTCTGGTGCGATACCGGCACGTCCGGCAGCTGCACCAGGCGGCGAAAAGCCGTCTCAAGTTAAATCATTGGAAGTGCCAACGGGAGGTTCCGTACAGAAACCTGCGTCACCATTCGCTCCTCGCCCGGCGCAACCATCTACGCAATCTACGCAAACCCCCCAATCACCCCAATCACCCTCATCATGTCGGCCTCCGGTAGCTCAAGGAAAACCAGCCGATATTGGAGGGCAATCGGGCAAAACATCGGCCAGCGTCCCAGTAGTATTACGGCCTGAACCTTTTCATCCACCACCCGCGCCGGATTCGGAGGCTGATGCTATCATGCAGGAACTGCGCTCAAGTATCCCGCGCTCTAACTCCTCAACTTCCACTCCTATTGCATCGAGCGTCTCCAACGTAGCACTTGCTCTTCGATCCAGCACCAGCAAAGGCCCCGTTGGTGCAGCTCCGTCCTGCGCTAAACCAATTGCACCAGAAAACCTTACAGCGCCGATATCACCGTTCGCTGTTCGTAGTACCAGTACAACCACAAGATCTCCGTTCTCTCCGAAAGAGGATGTCGTAGACGCCCCTAGCATAAGTCTTTGGAGTGGTGGAACGCGAAAATCTATCCCCGGAACGTCAGAAAGAATTAGAAAAGCATCAAATGAAGAAGGGACTGTGGGGACGGTAGCGGAACGGAAGGGGTCGCAGGATGGTGTTGTAGCTCCTCGACCGGCACCCTCTGGGATTGTACGAGCAGATGCCGTGGCTAGACCGTCCACGCCGGGCCCACCCGAAATGCCATCTGCGGCGCCACTGCGAGCACTGCAGTCGGGAATAGCAAAAGTTGGGACCGTGGCAGCTAGTCAACCGTTAGCAGACAAGCCGTCGATTGTGCTGGCGCGTAGAGCCTCGTCAGCAGCGGCTGTGGACTCTGGAATAGCGAAGAGTGTGAGCGTGGGAGGAAGTCAAACATTAGCAGATGCGCCGCCCATTGTGCTGACGCGAAGAGCGTCGTCCGTTGCAGTACCTGGACTCCCTATGTCAGGATGGGAACCCGATGAAGATGACTTTGATTCACCGCGTAAGGATGCATGTCCACCGTCACGATAATGACCATTCCTTCCATACATTCGACCTAACCATCCTTTTCTCATAGATGTTTCAGGCGAATTGCAGCCGCGTTTCAAAGGATTGGGAAAAAGGGAAACGAAAACCGGTAAGAAACTGACATTCATGGACTGCGCATTTACATCCACTAAGAACCTATTCCTTATGGCCACAGAGGACCGTCGCTCACCCCGATCCTCCAAGACCGGATCCGCAGACGGTCTTCTCAAATCGGATGCACCCTCAAACCCGATCCACCGCGTGTTTTCGGCCGGGACCATCGCCAAATCTGCCTTACTTCAACCAGCCGTCAGCACCCCTGCTGTCGGCACACCTCCCCCTGGCTCTCTCCAAGCTGCTGCGCAGTTAACTCCCGGTGCTCGCTCCACCACTGCGTTGTCAGGTCCTGCACCAGCAAAACCTTCGCAACAAGGATCGGTTCCCAATATCGGCGAAGGAGGGCCTAGCTTGGGATCCATGGGATCCGTTGGGTCGAATATTGGCTCTCTTCCAGAAGTGACATTATCGGCTACGTCAATACGCGTTCAGCCGAAAGACGAGGTCATGGTGGAGCCATTTGAGAGGAGCTCAAGCGGGCTATTCAATTTGGAGCCTGGGTGGGAGAACGAAGGTTTGTTTGCCCTCTCGCCCTTTTCGTCTGAAGTTTCCCTCCACGGGTCAAAAAATTCATGCCTGCCAATTGTAGAATTCGAGGATCCGAAATACAATGTTTGGAGAAAAGCAATGTTGGAAACTCTCCCATTGCAAATCGACTACCCGCTACTGCTACCCCCAGAGCTGGTGGCTCTCGTAATGGAGGACTTTGAAGCATCTTAGGGCTTGTATATAGGTTTGAACGATTTTATGAATGGACGAGTAGTGTTTGTGTGGTCAAGGTCTTATTATTATCGAACTCCTGCCGTACGGCACCGGTCCTCTCACATTTAAATTAAACCATTGTATTCGCTTTGTGTATTTACAGTGATTCTTCATGCCTTTCACGATACTCAGCTTTTCACCTTTAATTTCAGTTTCAACGGTTTAGAAACCGCAGGGGGCGTATTAGTATCGTCTTTGCCACCATCATCACCGTCCCCTCTTTCGTTTTTCTGTTTCTTTTTACCGCGGTCTGCAACTCCACCCTGAAAGTTTGGTGCACAATCAGGATCCCTCAGCCACCAAAACTTCTATCGTAACTGAGGAGTACTCACGTCTTTGGTGTATGATATGGCGGATGCAGAGCGTTTTCTGGGGTTGTCACCGTCCATCTCTGCATCTTCTGGGGGTTCTTCCTTCTTGTGCTTTTGTTTCGTTTTCTTTTGTTTCCCTGCATCAGCGATCTGAAAATGCCTTAGCACTACTGGAGAACCTTCCCCACGGTCGAAGTTTGGAAGCTTACATCTTCGGGGTCTGAGAAATCGTCGGCCGTTCGCTTTTTGCCGCCTTTAAAGGTCTTCCAGGCCTTGTCGAAAAGTTCGTTGATGGACTGCATCGCTCTAAAAACCTCCCCTCCCTACGACATAAGGTCATCAAAATATAGTCCTTATGCACCACGCATTCTTGCAACATACTCACAGCAGGATTAAACTTGTAACAATTTGAAAACACTAGGCGAACATCAGCTTCAAACGCATGAACGCTGCCATACGAATTTTCGCTAAGTTTCTGTTTGATTGTGCCGAAGTCCATGGGCGTTTTGATGGCCTTGTGATAACCAGGCACGTCTCGTGGCACCGGTGTGTTGAAAATCAATGCTTGCGGATGTTGCATTAGCTGATCCAGTATCAGTCCACATTCCCGACGAGCATCTTGTGGAAGGCCAGATTTGGGATCAGTCGAACCAGCCCGACTCGACCCTGCACCACGTTTCTTAGCAGTCCCGGTTGGAGTGGCTTTCTTTTCCGTCAACGCCGCCCATTCCTTTTTAAACGCCTTCTCCAGAGCCATGGCCCATTTCGCAGGCTCGGATGCTTTTCCGTTGTAGGTAAAACAATTGGCAATCATTTGCTTAAATTCCGCTTCAAAGTCCTGCATCGTGGCAAAAGCATGATTGTTCAACTTCGTTTCCATCGTTGCAAGGTCGGTGGGCCTCTTTATCTTGTCATAGTAATCAGCGTATATAGAACCATCAACTGGGCCGATGAAGATACCCGCTCTGGGATGCTCGCGAAGTTTCCGAAGAATTTCACGAATTTTTTGCTGGACACTCGATGATATTTCAGTAGGCGGGTCTGACATCGGCGACGCCCGCGATGCGTTGTTGGAAGACGTTGGAGGCGAAGAGCGCGTTGGGGACGCTTTAGAGACAGGTGTTCCACTGCGCCCATCCAAACCCGCCGCCTTCCACTCTTTTCTGAATAACTTATCCAGCGCTTGTGCATGCTGATGGACTAGGTGATCTGAGGGCAAGGAAAAATCAGCCTGAAGGTTACCTACCTTCCCACCATTGGGGCCAACTATGTTACCTGGCGGATTAAAAGCGACTGCATTGGCGAAAATGAGCCGCATGTCATCGGCAAAAGCAGCGGCTGACTCGTACTCTCCAGCGTCCAGCTTCTCCCGTACAGTGCCCAGATCCATTGGGTATTTGATGATATCAAAGTACTGAGGAATGCCGAGAGCCACCGGATCCACAGGGACAAGGAATGGACCAGCCATTCGTTGGCTCTGAATTCTCTGTAATACTTTGAAACAAATCTTCCCTTCCGGTGATGATGGCAGAAGTCGTGAGACACGGGCCACGATGGATGGCGACTTTGAAACGACAGGTGATTCCGCCTCTCCTCCTGCAGGAGGGAGGGATGACTGCGTTTGCAGTGTCTTCCCCTTAGGTTTGCGTGCAGTTGCGTCAGTTTTCTCAGAACCGCCGCGCTCCTTCCTACCAGCCGGGGTAGCAACCAGCTCGCTTTTGGACGCCGATGCACCATCCTTTCCGGATCCTTGCCAGACTTCCTCAAAAACTTGCTTCAGATCAAGCCCTTGTTTATAGACAGGATCGCCGGGAAGATTGAACGTGAAACAATTGCGGAACATGAGCTGAACATCCGCTTCAAACTCGTTCGTGGTGGAATATGTTCCACTATGGAGCTTCTTGCGTATAGTAGAGATATCAATTGGCTCTTTGGTTGTCGCATAATAATGAGGGAACAGCGACCGGTCAACAGGCACGAGGAATGGTGCAACCCATGCAGTGCGGCTCTCCATTTTTTGAAGAGCGGCCTCACACCGGGAAAGCTCGGAAGGACTCAACACAACGGCACTGGATGCGGTTTCTTGGGCCCATTCCCTTTGGAAATAAGCAAGGAGACTCGCTGCGTCTTTGTACACCGGTGAATCAGGGGGGTTGAAAGTAAAACTGTTCGAGAAAATCAGACGAATATCGGATTCAAAGTCATCAAGCGACGTGTACTGTTTGTTGTCCAACTTGGCTTTCACAGTCGACAAATCCATAGGACGTTTGATAATTGTGAAATACGTTGGGATTCCCTGCGCCATAGGGTCGACCTGGATACCAAGAGCTGATCAGATACGAGGTACCACAACCGCAAGCCGGAGCCTTCATACCGGTTGTTTGAACCACATCGCTGCTTTTTGAGAATTCAGCTTTTTCAGCATTGCACGACATCTTTTGGACTCCTCTTGCGTGAGCAACGTCATTGGAGCTTGCGTGCTGGCAGGGGGGGCAGGCGTCGATGATGCACGACGTGAAACCGGTTTGTTGGACGCGGACGGGCGACGCGGAGCAGCCGGTGCTCGGACAGGCACTTGCAGGGGCTCAATCTTGATGGGCGGCTCCTCTGGCGGCGGCCTTTCTTTGAGTCCCAGAGCCTCCGGGAGAACTTCCCCATCAAAGAAAGCTTCAAGCTTTTTTGCTTGATTGTGAACTTGGCTCCCTTCCACGTTATAGATGTAACAATTGGCAAAAATCTGCCTGACGTCCGCGGCCAGCAGCTGGATATCGTTCGCATAACTGCCACTTCGAAGCTTCCGTCCTACTGTAGACAAGTCCATGGGGTGTTGAACCATTCGGGAATACCCGGGTGCGTATGTCTCGTCAACTTTATGAATGAACGGAGCAGCGGACGGGTGGTTTAACAAGCGGGTCAGAATCTCTTCGCCCGTCGTGAGGAAAGCTGCCTCTATGGGCGGCGGGGGCTCCATAGGCTGAACAGCTTTGACTGCTGGAACCCCAGCTTCTGACCTCCGCTTCTTCACGCCGTTCACGGCAGGTTTTGGTCGTTCTACGACAGTACCGTTGTGTCAGTTGTTAGCGCATGAACAAGTTGGCAATAACAACCCATACCCGTCGTCTTCTCCGTTTTGCCCCGTTTAGGCGGGTGGGAAGGAACAGCTTCATCGTCAGAAGAGCTCTGAAGGGTGTTCTTTCGAGTTACTCTGACCTCTAACTAAGAAGCAGAAGCAAGTCCACTTACATATCCTTGACCACTTTTCGCCCGCTTGGACCCAACTTTGATTTTCAGAGGTTGGGCGGTCACCATCCCTGGAGCTGGTTCATACAAACATTCGCAAAATTTCAACAGGAACAGGCGAATCCGGTGGTCCAGGGTCGGCGTATGGCTAAAAACGGGATCGCAGATACTAAGCCTCATGTTCGCTTCGTACCAAGGAAAAACAACCCATCGATAAACATGAAGCACGTACTTCATAACGTTCCAGACTTCGGTGGAAAACTTAGACCGCTGCGTTATATCCCCCTTAAACTTCAGCCAGCCGCTGGCCTTCTTGGACATCGGCGCCGGCTCAGCGGACACGGCCTTATTAGCCTCGTTGAACTCGGCGGCTCCTAAGGACATAATGGTTGCCATTGTCTTGGCGACATGGTACCGGACAAAAGGAGCCGGATCGTCTCTAATCAACCCAAGAAGGTAAGATGCCACATCCTCGTCATGCAGGCCGTCGAGAAGGAAGAGTGCATCAATGGCCGCCATTCGGACATGTAGGAAATGCCCATATCTGCGCAAAGATTGAATGAGTTTCGAGAACGAATTCAGTAATACCATTGGTTCCTTACCTAGCATGTTTCAAAAAGAACACCAGATTGACTGGAACAAGACCCGCTAGCATCCACCTCGTCAAAACCTGTAGGACGGTCAACTCGGTTACAAAAATTTTACAACCAGCTTTGGCTAGGACTTACCGATAAGCATGCCACAGTCACCGTGTTGTGGTACGTAGGCATAATCCTATCCAACTCAATATACCGCTGAATCTGCTTCACCGCAACTTTGAACAAATTGATACCCTCGTCCGTTTCAAAAATCTCTCTCAAATTATCTTCCCCTTCATCATCGCTATCTGCAAAGTTGAATACTTCCACGACGGTATCACTTAAGATTGCAGATAAGGCAAGAGACTGGGGCTTTTTCTCAGGTTGAACTTCCGGTAAGAACGCATCCCCAAGCGCGGTGAGTAGGGACGCAATAAAGTAGTTATCGGAATGCTGTGTACGCCAGGCAGCAGAGTTAGTTCACAATATCTCATGGAAGTGTCTCAACCAATGAGTGAAAATCAACGGCGGATTACCTCATTATTCGAATTGTCGTTGTACTCCAAAAGATCTACCAAAAATCTACGCACTTCGACCGGTGTCGTTCCGTTATCCGTTCGTATGGTAGAAATTGCCAATGGCATGGCCTATCACAAACCACCGGCTTTATGTGTCAGCGCGACTCTCCTACGTGAATAATCTCCACACGACGCACCTTCTGCAGGTAATATTCCTGCAAATCGCCGAAATTGTTCAAACGCGGGATGGTCATTGTTGGGGAAGGCCAGCAGTATCTATTCTTGTACATCTGCATGACGTCTGGTAGGTGGGCTTCCCGTAAAATATCCGCCCCGCACTAGGGAAACAATTTGTGTCACGACAGAACACGGGAAGTCGATTGCTTTCCGTCAAAGCTCCCAACAAACCTTTGCAAAAGCGAATACGGCATCCGCTCTTAGTCGGTAAAATATTGTTGAGTCCGCAATCAGTTTAGAGATCAAAGGGGCGGTGGTGCGCGAGGGTTTTCGCAGCAAAGCATCAATCGCCTGTGAAGCAAGTATCCCGTTGAGTTGGCGTTCCGTTCCAAACCCCTCAAAACGAGATTCGCACTTCAAGCTGAGCAACCACATCACGGTCCTTCCGCAATTGCTGGGCCCACATATAGTCAGTCTGTTCAAATTCTTTCACGCAAAGCCATTCATTGTCAGGATCGATTCGAATCCATTCAAAAACACCATCGTTCACTCCGGCGTCCGGAATGTCTATTTCGTCGGCCATATCATCTGCTGCCCCTAACACGGATCTGGCTTTTTTCAGTGACTTTTTCCGAGCGCGCCTGCCGACCATATCATTGTTGTACACGATTTCAAAACTTTGTTGGGTATTTTCGATGTGGATTTCCCTGTCGACTGTATCAACCGGTCCATGAACGCGGAGGGTAAATGAACCCTGTACGCCGGATGGAAGTTAGTGCTCAAACTGCGAAAAGAAATTGGGGCACGGCCATACCGTAAACTTTGGGGCACTACCGAAATCTCCCTTGCTGGTACTCTGCTGACTGAACTTGAACTGCAGCACCATCTTCCTTGCATTAAAGTGGTATTGAAAGGAGAACCGAGGGCATCCGCTAGCATATATCCATTGATCGGCGAACGTTTTGATCTCTGGTTTTTCACTAATTTTCCTTGCTACTTTCAAAAAGTGGTGTGTGCTCAAGCCAGCAGGAAGTTCGCCGGACATTGCGCTAACCAAAATCTTCTTGATCACAGTCTGTACGACGCCTTTACCCATGCGAACGTCCAGCATGTGAATAACGATGGGCGCCTTGAGTGTCAAAAACTCAGACCGCAAGGATGACCACGTATCGTCAGGATGGTAATGGGGCAACATGAGCGGATCAATCATCTTTGGCCCAGGCGGAAGACCATCCAAGTCGGATGGTACTACGGGGTATAAAGGGGGTTGATGAACATCCAACTCACAGACGCGACTCATGTCCTAGTGCGAGTAGGCATTAGAGGCCAGTGAGAAACCAAGTACAGCACCTTTTCATAAGCTCAAAAGCTCACTGTACCTTTTTCAATCGGTACTTGTACTCATTCGTCCCAAAATGCTTTTCCAAAAAGAGTCCGGTGATATAATAAGCCAGACCAGTGGTAAGCCACACGTCCGCCCTATTGCAGTATCATCGTCAGAGTCGTTTGTTGACAGAAGATCATCATTTAGTCCTTACCAAGTCTTTGGTGGTATATAATGCACGATCCATTGCATTGCCAGCGCCCTGCACATCAGGCGACGAGACTCGTATGTCTGATCAATGACATCGCTGCGCAGTAGCAAGTGTGAACTACCGCAGACCATTAGTCATTTGAGTATATCATCCAAGGGAGAAGGGGCACAGCCGTTACCTGAAAAAGTTGATGCCTGATCCCGTGGAAAGCGGACTGAAGGTATCTTCCATAAAAACTTGCTGGTACGATGGAAACGGGTAAGAAGTACCCAGATAGTTCTCCAAGAATTCGGCCGCCTGCAGGTTATCGTGGACTCATTGGTACGCCAAGACGTGGATAACCTCCTTATAGAGACTTATGTGAAATTACCTCGCCTAAGAACTCCGTGGTATACGCCACCTCGTCTTCGCGACCCGGCAAGCAGAAGGAATACCCAACAGGTTCGGCATCTTCCGATTCGTCCAGCAAATAATCAAAGCTATCCTCTTCCGGCACTTGAGGCGGCTGACCAGTTTTCTTTGTCCAGCTCTCAATCGGGACTTGCTGAAACGGACCAACAGCCAGCAAAATGCTAGATGCCGCAACAGGCGTTTCCACCAAGAACGAAAAAAGCCGTTTTCTCGGGTCGGGCAGCTCCGATTGTTCTATCAGCGTACCACTGCAGACTGCGATCATCGGAAGTTCGTCTTCGCCAGCCTCGGTCGTCAAATTTTCTCTTTGACGGGGAGACAAAGCATCACGTTCAGAGGCAGGGACAATACAATAGATCTCCCAAGTGCATCGCTCTTGGCTCTTGTCGATGCAAGGCATCCAGAAACGGGTGAACGACGCTTGGTTATGGGTATACATGTGCGGATGTCGCTGGCATATAATTTCATCGTTCGATAAATTTCCAATGTGCCTCAAATGCAAAACAATCTTACCTGCGGTGCGACCTCGTCATCTGGAAATACAAAGTACAGTCCTGCTTCGGGATCGTTTAAACGATAGTCAATGCGAATGGTCAGCGATGGCAGTGATGTATGATTATCCGCCGCGGGTATAGATGTGGCTAAATATATAGCGGGGGACATTAGACTCAAAGCAGCACTCTTGTGGGTCGTGACGGTGTCCAGACCCACCATCTGACGGAGCCCCAACCAGGCCATGCTGAGAACCATGGTCGCCAATTCCGGGAGTAATTCCATTGATGGGCTGGGGAGTCTCCGAATTCAGCGAATATCGGCCCCACAAACTGAGCACGGTCGCATGAAATACCTTTGGGATGACTTCTGGCGGAATTTCCACTTGAAGCTCTCCCTCGTCGGCTTCTTCCATGGCAATCCCCAGTTGTTCACGGTACTCTGGATGATTTGCGGCATTTTTCCATGTAGCATGGGGAACGACGGTCGGAGAAAAGGGGTCATCATACACAAAAGTAGTTGGCTGATTATTCACGGACACTTTGAGTATCTCTGCGACGAATTCATGGATTTTTTTTGGCCATTATCATTATTGGGACGGATCATTTTTACGCAGGCGCCTGCTAATACACTGGCTTGGGAAATACGTACTGCATTGCCGACAATTTAGTCGAACTTGCTTCAGATCCGGCGTGAGCGGCGATAATGTAAGCTCAACATAGGCCTTCAATTGCATCAAAATCGAAGAAAAGGTTCATGGCGGCACTAAGTGCGTATAGAAGGGAATACCCAATACCCACACAAATTCTTTTGTTTCGAAAATCCACATCAAGAACAACCTTCTGATGGGTTGTGTTGACGAAGAAACCCAAAAACAACAAGAGGGGCGAATAAAAGAAACGGGAAGAATGTCAGCTTGCGTGCAAGCGGGACATGGGGGTGGCCGCACCCGTTCGGACACGGCCTCCCTGCACTTCTAGGGCACAGAACCATCTGATACTTATAAGTTGAATTGCTTTGTCACAGCCCCACTCGTATCTTGTCGGTGAAGTGTCTGCATGGGGTATGGGATGGGTCTTTTGGTCAGGAAACGGGAGATTGGATGGAAGGATGGGTTCGACGACCAATTTATACTCCGTGCCGGGGTGACGTTGCCGGAATTGGACCAATCACCCACGTGGTATCCAATCATATCTGAGCCACACACCTCCCCTCCACCAACAACACACCCGTCGCTCACGCTTTCAAGAATGCGATTTCAACAGGCGTTACTGCTGCAAAAGCAGCAAGCTGAACAGGCAGACAGAAGGGAAGAGAGAGATAGATTATTCAACCCGGTCAAGGAAGCAGTGAACCAGCAATACTTGGTTACAAAGGTGGGTCATATTCCTTCCGCATTTCTTGAATCTTCTCACCAATCAACCGGCTTGCGGAATCCTGGTTGTCATAGGCATGGTTTGATCCCCTGGCCCGGTCCCTTGAACGCGTCCGTCAACAGCAACGAGAAACGACTCTGGCGTCTCTCCGCACTGGTGCTGCAGCCCCCACACCCATCCACCAATCTCCCCATCCTTTGTCACAACACCACGCGCAAGCTCATACACAACCACCTTCACACCCTTCGACTTCTGCACCATCATCCCAGGCAACACCCAATGGGTTTCCAACTACACCGGGCCCGCCCAGTTCCGGCCCCATTGGTACCCCGCGCGGAAGAAATGGCGGCGACGACGTTGGGGAGGGAGCGGTTGTGGGAGGCCTTACAAGGGGCGCAATTCGGGACCATGGGGACGGAGCTCGCGGGCAAAGGTCGAGTCATTGAATCATCTGACCGGCTGATTTCGCGTTCATTTTCGTGCTGGTTTTTCTCGCATCTGTACGTCACGTTCTGGAGATTTGAAGTGGACTTTCTATCGGCAGTGACGCATAATATACCTTTCCTCTTGCTTGGCAACTCAATCAGCTGTTTGTGGACAGGCTTCTGAAATTCGGGTTGAGCAGGAAGCTCGGGCCGGGCGTGTGCCTGGAGGATGCGGTTGTGACGCACTGGGTTTGGAAGGTGCCTCCCTCTCTCCAACATTTGGGACTGTAGAGAAATCCTCGGCTTTTCGTCACTGCGCCTGCCCTTGTTATAATAACCTTCTGGGACCAATGGAGACATATGAGAAAACAGCCGTTCTATTTTGGTTTTTGTCACCTCAAAAATCTTCGGAAACTCATGCTCGGCATGTTCATATTATCGTCGCCTTGTCGATAATGCCCGAATTTTGGAGTTTGTACAGTTTGGTATCGCTCCACTTGTCAAGGCTTGGTGTGGATGGAGTGTGCTGTTCATCGCAAAGTAAAAGAATGTGCTTGTTATATGCCTCGATTGCAGGAAGACGGCCATGACGATGTTACGCTTGGGCTTCTGCCGTTAATACTTCATCAACGCAATGCCAACAGTAATGAGTATGAAGGGTCCGCAACTTGAAAGCTACAGCGTAAGCCTCAAGTCAAGTACGACGCCCGTGAGGCACTCGCTTCTGGTACGGCATTTTTTTTTTTGTTTCGTGATTGTGATGGTCATCCCGGATGAGACCGGAAATGCGCGTGCCGTCTGGACCACAACGGGTATGAGGCCTATACTGAGTGGGATTCGGCGGTGGCAAACCTGATGCGGCAGAGGGATGGAAGTCCAGTTGATAGGTTGGTTTTGTCAAACTGTCATAGGGGATATGAGAAGGTGCGTCGTCCACGGCCACGGGGCCAAAAGCAGGATTCTAGGTACTGTCGCATCATCTTTTTATCCCCGCTGCGTAATGTAAACGTGATGTGACGGTGGTTTCTCCAAATAACTTGTTTGAATCTATCGGATCTTACACCGCTTTGATTTTTGCCAGTATTAGCGGGAGTCATGCAGTGAACGCGTCTTTGCTTGGGGTGGGAATTTGGATATTGTTTACGGATACCGGTAACTCGAATATGAACGATAATCCATCGATGACGCGTCATAACAGCAACCCACACAGAGGAAAATTGGAAAAAAGGATGAAAAAAAACCAGAGTCCCACACAAATAACGAAGAATGGGGGAGAAGACCCGGCCAGCCATCCCAGGCCATCCCAGGCCATCCCGGCGCCGTCATCAACGGGCCGCAGGGATAATTGATTCCCAATCGATTTAGCCAAAAGGCGTGTCGCCCCCACCTTTGTTGGAAACAAAACCCAAGGGGCGGGGATCGCTATCTATTAGATACATTTGTCGCAGGCCGACCCGCTCTGAACCCTCTCGGTCTCTCATTTATAACCCGATGCGAGTTGGTTGGCACCCCCTCGTTCGCATTTTCCCCATCCTACGACAATTTCCATTCCACACACATCATCATCATCATCAGCTGCTTGATTCCTTGCCCAATAACAACAGCAACATGGCACCGTCAATTGTTGAATACCCACAAGGTACAGTATCTATATAGCTAAGGGAGGAATGGGAAGCAAAGCGGAAGCGAAAGTCGCGTCGATCAAGTGTGCCGGCCCATTAGACCGTGTATGGGAATATTGATCCCTGATTTGATGTCTGTGCGACCGGACAAACTTTCGCGTCTTCGTGGGTGCTTTCCGTTTAGGCGGAGACCCACGTAAAGGCGGAATTGGGTTGGCGAAATTGAACAAAAGAGCAAGGCGGGGAAGCAGGGGTTTAAATACATCGGATGGACATACACACTCCATAGATCGAACCAGAAAAGTAACTTATATCGACAAACTCAATTGCTGACCATCTTCACCTCCCCCCCCACCTTCACTTTGTACGATAAACAATGCCAGATAGCGGAGAACAAGGTGGGTGTCGAATAGGGACGCGGGGAGTTCGATTTGACGGGACCGGAAGCAGGAGGCGAGAATTTGACGGGATCTGATGAGAGATCGAGTGTCAGGAGGATGTGTTGCGATGGGGGATCATTTGGCGGGACATCAAGGGGGGGAAGCGCGATTCATCAGAATTGGGCACCCAATTAATCGTATCCCTCCATTTTCCTACATATTGTTCTACAGGAGAAACCATGCCAACAACACCAACAACGCCAGCGCCCGGCGACGCACCCACAGCACCCAGCGCACTCCGAGACTTTGTGATCCGCTCCCGGGGTCACACGGTCATCACCAAAGTTCTCATCGCAAACAACGGAATGGCAGCCGTCAAAGCCATCCGTTCCATTCGAAAATGGGCGTACGAAACCTTTGGAGACGAACGCGCAATATCCTTCACTGCCATGTGTACTCCCGAAGATTTGAAGGTCAACGCGGAATTCGTTCGCATGGCGGATCAGTATGTTGAAGTCCCTGGTGGAACGAGTAACCACAACTATGCCAATGTGGACTTGATTGTGGATATTGCAGAACGCACGGGTGTTCAAGTACGTGCTCGGGCATGAAAGAATGGCTTTCTTGCAATGGCTGGATCTAATCTTGTTGCTCTTTTCGCAGGCGGTATGCATTTGAACTAGATGACTTGGCTTTTGTGGGTGAGAAGTCTCAAAACTGACCGCATCTTTTGACACTTGACAGGTTTGGGTTGGGTGGGGTTTTGCATCAGAAAATCCCGTTCTCGCCGACAAATTATCAGCATTAAACCCTCCCGTCGTCTTTGTCGGTCCTCCCCCATCCGCCATGCGTGCCCTCGGTGACAAAATTGCCTCCACGATTGTCGCTCAGTCTGCAGACGTGCCTTGTGTCAACTGGAGTGGGGATGGCATCACAGTCGATTCCAAGGACGAGGCTGGAAACGCGTTTGTACCGGACGAAATCTACCACAAAGCTACGACGCACAATGTAGAAGAGGGGCTGGCCCATGCCGAAAGAATCGGGTTTCCGGTCATGATTAAAGCCTCGGAGGGTGGTGGCGGGAAAGGCATTCGTCTCGTCGACAACCCCGCCAACTTCAACTCGTCCTTTGTCCAAGTCCAGCGCGAAGTTCCCGGTTCCCCCATCTTCATCATGCAATTGGTCCGCAACGCGCGGCACTTGGAAGTCCAGCTTTTGGCGGATTCTTATGGGAACGCTATTGCGCTCTTTGGTCGGGATTGCTCGGTGCAGAGGCGGCATCAGAAGATTATTGAAGAGGCTCCCATCACTGTTGCGCCGCCGGAGACTTTGGCGCGTATGGAGGCTGCGGCGGTCCGGCTGGCGAAACTCGTGGGTTACGTCAGTGCGGGGACTGTGGAATACTTGTATGAGCCGGAGACTGGAAAGTACTACTTTTTAGAATTGAACCCTCGGTTGCAAGTGGAGCACCCAACGACCGAAATGGTACGTTCGGTTTCTATTTCAATGTCTGGATCGATTAATACTATAGTGAGTGCCCACTCATACTGTTATCATTTTCCAGGTTTCAGGTGTAAATATTCCCGCGGCCCAGTTGCAAGTGGCGATGGGCATTCCCCTTAGCTGCATTCGCGACATCCGTATCATGTACGGTCTCACACCCAACGGAGTCTCCGACATTGACTTTGAATTCGCGGACGAGAAATCCCATCAAATTCAACGTAAACCCGCACCAAAGGGTCATGTCATCGCCGCCCGTATTACGGCTGAAAACCCCGATGCAGGCTTCAAACCCAACAGCGGCAAAGTTCTTGAACTGAACTTCCGAAGCAACAGCAACGTCTGGGGTTACTTCAGTGTGAACGCCTCAGGAGGTGTCCACGAATACGCAGACTCCCAATTCGGTCACATCTTCTCATACGGCGAAACGCGACAAGACGCCCGCAAAAACCTTGTGATGGCCATCAAGGAACTCTCCTTCCGTGGCGACTTCCGCACCACGACCGAGTACCTGATCAAACTCCTCGAAACCCCCACCTACATCGACAACCAAGTGACGACGGGCTGGCTCGACGTCCTCATCGCCAAAAAGGTCGAAATCGAAAAGCCCGATTCCATCTTGACGGCCATCTGCGCGGCGGTTGTTAAAGCCCATTCCCGCTTTGAAATCAACATCGCAGAATACACCCGTGCCCTCGAAAAAGGCCAAAGCCCCAGCCGCTACCTCCTCACCACCGTCGCCCCAGTTCAATTCATTTACAACAACGTCCAATACAAAATCTCGACGGCACTCACGGGCCCGGAATCCTTCTCCCTCTCCGTCAACGGCTCGTCCGTGCCGGTGGTCGCCAAGAAGCTCGCCGACGGCGGGTTGCTGGTCTTGTTGGACGGACAGAAGCATCTGGTGTTCCAGCAGGAGGAGTCTCATGTCACGCATTTGACGTTGGATGGCAAGTCGTGTTTGTTGGAGAAGGAGAATGATCCGACAAAGTTGAGGTCGCCGTCGCCGGGTAAGCTTGTGAGGTATTTGGTGGAGGATGGCGCGCATATTGATGCAGGGGAGGCGTTTGCGGAGATTGAGGTAAGTTTGCGAAATCCTTTTCTTTGTGAATGTGGTGGCGAGAGTTAATGTGTTCTTTGATAGGTCATGAAAATGTACATGCCCTTGCTGGCCTCGGAGAGTGGTATGGTACACTTTAAGTTGCCAGCTGGGAGTATTGTTCAGTCGGGAGACGTCATCGGGAGCTTGACTCTCGATGACCCTTCGAGGGTGAAAAGGGCCACTTTGTTTGACGGAGAGTTCCCAGCATACGGGTGAGTGATTGGATATAGTTTTGGTTGCATTGGGCGAAATTGGGTAGCAACTTTTGCTTATCGCATTCCTTTGCGGTGTACAGTCCACCGCAGGTCGGAGGAGAAAAACCCCACCAAAAGTTCGAGCAAGTCAAGCTTGTCATCGACTCTATCCTCGACGGGTACGAATACCACGGCGAGATGTTCCCTCTCGTTCGAAGCTTGATTGAGCTGCTCCGCGACCCGGAACTCCCCTTCCACGAACTCTTCCAAGTCCTGTCCTCCATGGCTGGTCGTATCCCCGCCAAACTTGACTCGGACCTCCATGCCGAATTGGACAAGTTCCGCGAGTCGCATTGTCCCTTCCCCGCTGAGGCACTCCAGAAGCACATTTCGGAAGCGAAACGGTCCATGCCCGCTGATGAAGCTGCCGCACTCACAACAACCCTTGCGCCGGTGCAGCACGTTATCGACCGCTACGCCCACGGCCTCAAACATTGGGAACGCGTTGTGTTTGTTGAGCTTCTGGAGCGGTACGCAAACGTTGAAGAAGTCTTCAACGAAAAGCGCTACGAAGATGTGTTGATGCAACTTCGGGATCGGTTCAAGTCGGATATTCCCCGAGCGGTCAATATCGCTTTGGCTCACTCCAAAGAGCAGACCCGGAGCGCACTCGTCCTCTGCTTGCTCGACCACGCCCGCGCCGATACGGATGACGCGAAGGTCATTTTCCTTCCGATCGTCTCGCGACTTGCAGATTTCAAGGGCCGCGCGACCGCAAGAGTTTCCCTCAAAGCCCGTGAGCTGCTTATTTACTACCAGCTCCCCAGTTACGAGGAGAGGCACTCTAGGACTCTGGCGATCCTGTCGAGCGCAGTCAAACCCATCCGAGACGAACAGGACCGCGTGCGTCAAACCTTTGACTACTCGTACCTCTCCAAACTCATCACCGCAAACCACGCCATTCTGGACGTCCTCCCCTCATTCTTCTACCACACAGACCGGGGAATCCAAGCCGCCGCATTCTACACCTACATTCTCCACACGTACCAAGCGTACTCGATCACGAGCGTCAAGCAGCGTGTGGACGAGAATCCGCTGGTGTTCCAGTGGGAGTTTGTCCTCCGACCCACCTCCGCCACAACTCCGCCGTCCCGTTCGGCGTCGTCCAAGGGTTTGGCGGCTAAACCCTTCGCGGGCAGTTTCTCGGATTTGACTTCGCTGAAATTCGACTCCAAAACTACCCGGAAAGGAAACATGTGCGCGTTTGCATCGTTGGAAGGGTTGGAACAGAATGTGCGTGCCGTGTTGGAGCGGTACGGGGAGCCATCGGAAACCGCGTCGGACCGTCGTCGGGGCGGGGGTTATGTCAATGTGTTCAACGTGGCCATCAAGCACGACCCCACGCATCTCGCCACGGACGAGAAGGCGCGTGCGCATTTCGTGACCATCGTCAAGTCGCTGGGACCCTTGTTGCGGGCAAAACTCGTCAGGCGGATCACGTTCATGGACATCCGCGAGAACCAGTTCCCGCGGTACTTCACCTTCAAGGAGGCTTTGGATTATGCTGAGGATGTGGTGATTCGCCACATTGAGCCTGCCATGGCGTACCAGCTCGAATTGCAGCGCCTAAACAACTACGAGGTCAAACCCTGCTTTATTGACAACCGGCGCATCCACGTCTACCACGCTGTTGGCAAAAAGAACTCGTCCGACACGCGCTTCTTTGTCCGTGCCATCGTCTATCCCGGCCAAGTCCTCTCCACTGTCACCACCCACGAGTTTTTGGTGTCCGAAGGCAACCGCATCCTGACTGACATTCTTGACGCTCTCGAAATCGTGGGAGCCGCCTACCCCAACACGGACTGCAACCACCTTTTCATCAACTTCATTCCTACCTTTGAGCTCGACATGAACTTAGTTGAAACCTCTCTCCGCGACTTTGTCGAACGCCACGGCCAACGCCTCTGGAAACTCCGCGTCACGACCGCCGAAATCCGTTTCATCATCAAATCCAACGCCCAGGGTAACCCCAAACCCGTCCGCTTTGTCATCTCCAGCGTCACTGGATACGTGACAAAGACGGACGTGTACCAAGAAGTCCGCGACGGCACGGGTGTGCAGAAACTCATGTCGCTGTCGTCGCCGCCGGGACCTATGCATATGCAGCACGTCGGGTCGTTGTACCCCGGCAGAGCCTCGATTCAACCAAAGCGGTACAAGGCGCATTTGATGGGGACCACGTACATTTACGATTTCCCGGAATTGTTCAGGAGGGCGTGTGAGAAGAGTTGGATAAAGTATGCTCAGGCTACGGGAGCGAGGTTGCCCGCTGTTATGATGAATATGAGGGAGTTGGTGTTGGGAAAGAATGAAGAGTTGGTTGAGACGTTGCGTGAGCATGGTGAGTTCAATTATGGTTGATCATGCAACAGAGAGACACGGGGGTTAACATCTCTTCTGTGTAGGGTCGAACACTTGCGGAATGGTTGCTTGGGACTTTGAACTTTTCACTCCCGAGTACCCCGAAGGCCGTCACATTGTTGTCGTTGCCAACGATATCACGTTCAACATTGGATCGTTTGGTCCGACTGAGGACCTTCTGTTCTACAAGGCCTCAGAGTATGCACGCAAGCTTGGTAAATCTCGACAGCTCTATTGCTTACTTACGTTAGTTACCAAATTAACACATGTGCTTGGCTATCTCAGGCATCCCTCGCATCTACATCTCAGCCAACTCTGGTGCCCGCATCGGGTTGGCAGACGAGGTTATCAACCGGTTCAATGTTGCCTGGATCGACCCTGAAAACCCCGCCAAAGGATTCGAGTACCTTTACCTCACCGAAGAAAACTACAAAGCCCTCGTGGCAAACCAAGCCAACCCGTCAGTGTCTGCCGAACGCCTTGAGGTCGGCGACGAAGTCCGATACCGCATCGTCGACGTCATTGGTCGCAACGACGGCCTGGGCGTGGAGAACTTGCAAGGCTCCGGCATGATCGCCGGTGAAACGTCGCTGGCCTACGAAGAGATCTTCACTCTGACCTTGGTGACCTGCCGGTCGGTTGGTATTGGTGCCTACCTGGTTCGTCTTGGACAGCGCGCCATCCAAGTCGAGTACACCCCCATCATCCTCACCGGTGCGGCGGCGCTCAACAAAGTGCTCGGTCGCGAGGTGTACACCTCCAACCTCCAACTGGGTGGTACCCAGATCATGCACAAGAACGGTGTGTCGCACTTGGTGGCTAAAGACGATATGGAGGGTGTCCAGGAGATCTTGAACTGGCTGTCGTACGTGCCGAAATCGCGCGACGCGCCGCTTCCTGTGCTTCCGTCGTCGGATTCTGTCGATCGGGACGTTGAGGTTGAGATTTCGCAAGGGCCGTACGACCCGCGGCAGTTGTTGGCGGGGTACACTGGGGAAGATGGAGAGTGGGTCAGTGGGTTCTTTGACCGCGACTCTTTCTCGGAAACGTTGGCAGGGTGGGCCAAGGGTGTGGTCGTTGCCAGAGCTCGCCTGGGAGGTAAGAATCAATCATCCTTTTCAAAGATGGCGCAAATGTTCGAAAATTAACTTGGTGGATGTAGGTATTCCCGTTGGTGTGATCTCTGTCGAGACCCGGTCCACCGAAACTCTCATCTGGGCCGACCCCGCTGATGTGAAATCTCAGGAGCAAAACGTTGCAGAGGCCGGTCAAGTTTGGTACCCCAACTCCGCCTTCAAAACCGCCCAAGCCATCAAAGACTTCAACAAAGGAGAGCAACTTCCTCTGATCGTCTTTGCCAACTGGCGTGGCTTCTCTGGCGGTCAAAGCGACATGTACAAGGAGGTTTTGAAGTACGGTGCGTACATCGTGGATGCCCTGCGCGAGTACAAGCAACCCGTGTTTGTCTACGTTATCGGTGAACTCCGTGGTGGTGCATGGGTCGTGGTCGACCCAACCATCAACCCCGAGATGATGGAAATGTACGCCGAAGACGAATCCCGCGGTGGTGTGTTGGAAGCAGAGGGTATCGTTTCCATCAAGTTCCGCAAACCGCAACTCGTTGCCGCTATTGAACGACTGGATCCGACCTACCGCCAACTTAAAAAGGCGTTGAGCGACCCGTCTGCCACCGCGGAACAGAAGAAGGTGACCCAAGACGCCCTAGATAAACGCGAACGCGACCTGCTCCCCGTCTTCCACCAAGCCGCCGTCCACTTTGCCGACTTGCACGACAAACCCGGTCGCATGCTCGCCAAGGGCGTCATCAACCGCATCATATCCTGGCGCGACTCGCGACGGTTCTTTTACTGGCGCTTGTTGCGGAGGGTCTCCGAGGAAAGCGTCATCAAGGAACTTCTTGCCGCCGACCCCACCTTACCCCGCGCGGCGGCGAAAACCCACCTTGCGACGTGGTTTGCGGAAGACGTCCACAACGTGCGCGCGGAGATGGACGATGAGGACGATTACCCTGGTGTGCACCACCCCAGCGTCGTGAACGGGGTGTATGGGCAGGACGGGGCGTACGATCACCATCACCGCCACCAGAGGCAACGCGAAGGTGCCCCCGCGCATGTCGCGACGGCCGAGTACCGCGAGAATGATTTGGAGGTTGTGCGGTGGTTGAACTTGCGGCGTGGGAATGTTGAGGACCGCATTGCGCGGTTGCGGGCTGCCGCACGGGTGAAGGCGGTTGAGAAGATTGTGACGGAGGATCCTAGCGCTGTTGTTGACGGGGTGGTGGGAATTGTGAAGGGTTTGGATCCGGAAACTAGGAGGAAAGTGCTTGAGGCCTTGTCGAAATAACCTGTGTGCGGGGTCGGTTAGGCCTTGGGTTTGGGAAATACTTGTATATTAGAAATATTTCGGGAATTGTCTATGTTGTATGTCTTTTGTTACATGTACTGTTGGATAGATTTTTTCATCATAAAAGAAGACTCCATTTTTTTGTCGTGATATTGTACGCAAGTCCATTCGACAAGCACTAATCCAAGAAGCCGGCATTTAACCTCTGGTGATGATACAAATACATATCTTTTTTGTTTCCAACAACAACAAAAAGTACAAAACACAGGAATCTGTACACGAACTTTACAAAAGACACACGCACATCCCTATACCCGAGATCCCTCCGTACAAAAGTCCTTTATACAACGTTCCCACCGCCAGACTTGGTTCTTTACAAAGTGACCTCAAACGGGTCCGAGTACACCGAGCACACGCCGTGCCGCTTGACGCGCACCCACACGTTGAACCTGTAGGATCCGACGGGGAGCTGGTCGGCGGGCGGGAGTGTAACGGCGATGACGCCAGACAGGTCCGCGGGTTCGGTTTTGGTGTCAAAATCAATGGGGAGGGCTGTGCGGACGTCGGGGAAGACCTTTTGTTTCGCGGCAAGTTGAGTTAGGGTTTTGAATGAAGTTTCTGATGAAAGAGAGGGAGGGGAGGGAGTGGTAATTTACCTGCAGCAACACGTTGCTTCCTCGGACAAAGTTTGTGAGGTCGCCTACAAGAGAGACGTTTGCGATTTGGGTGACATTGCTGCCGGCTGCCCAGGTGTAGACGATGGTCTGTCTGGTGTCTGGAAGCAAACAAGAAAGCAGAAACCCATGGGTATCAGATACACGATTTGGATACCCAACACCTACCCCATCCAAATGGGAAACGACGAGACAAACACACAAAACCTACCAGGCGCATACGTCGCATTCCCACCCTTGACATCAAAGCTGCTGAACGTTCCCTGCAAGAACGACGCGCGACAGGTGTAAGGGATGTTTTGCTCTTGGTTGTCTACGTTGTTGCCGTCCGTGGGGGGTTCGCAGGCCATGCGGCGGATCGGGGATGCGGAGACGAGGACGGATAAGGCGAGGGTGAGGAGGAGGGTGAGAGAGTGCATCGTTGTTTTATGGAGGAGGGTGCGTGTTTTGCGTGCAAGGTGTTTGATTGTGCGGGGATGGGTGATTTGCGAGAAGTGAAGGCGGGGAAGAGGGGATGCGGAGTGGAATTTATAGGAAAAGAGGCGTCTGGCAAGGCGTCGCTGTTTGTTTGTTGTGGGAGGCCTTCGCGTCAGATGATGGCCCAAGGCGGGCAACAGATCTGAGGACTGTGATCTGGAGCAGGAGCAACCAAATGACCACCAGGTGGTTGAGGACCTTGACGGGCCCACGCTGCCCATGGCCCATCCGGGCCAGGACGAGCCTGCAACCACGTCTTAAGATAGAGTCACGTACAATAAAATACATGATAAGATATATTGGCGAACATTCAAATAGTTCGCCCAAGTACTCCTCTCCAAGGTTTGACGCGTCTTTAAACATCTCATGATGGCTGCCAAGAGCCCTTTACCAGGACATCTTGCCCACCATGTTCTCAACACGTTCCTTTCCCCTTTCACTCATGCTCTCGTCCTCCATTTCAATAGCAGGAAGTTACCTGACCCAAGTCCACAACATCCTATTTAGTGTGTATATGAATCTCTAACTGATCTATCTACCATCAAATGTCTACTTCCACGATTTCAACTCCGACTGTGATATTCGCAACCCCCTTCAGCGTCCCATGTACCCCGCAATACTTTTCGGATGCCAATTCAACCGCAGAATCAACCTAAAGGCAAAACAAACGTAAGCCAAGACATTCCAATCCTCCGATTGTGACGGAGGGAGTCTCGCCCATCAAATTGCACCTTCTTTTTGTCCAATCTCTGTCCAGACACAATGAATGTCATGTGAATGGTTTCATAGGGACGTGGAAGCTCAACACCGCGTTGGCCTTCGATGCGGACCTAATAACCAGCAAATCTGGTTAAGAAGGGGAAACGGAACGCGGCTGAATTGTGCCGCCCCAGTTTCTTCGCGATGCATACCTTGACCCCCTGAAGCTTCTGGCGCTGTTTCTTCAGGATACCCACCAAATCAACCTACTCGTGGAAGACGTAAACACCTCAAAAATCACCCATCATCCACCTAACGTGGAGAGAACTCAACTAACCGAGGAGCAGGCACCCAGTCCCATTAATAGCATTGCCATAGGTCCCACCCCAGGCTCCTTTGACGCCTGATAACAAAGCTTTATCAGTCAACCTGAAACGTGCCAGCCAAAGGTAGCGCGACGGACCCCTTTTCAAAGACCAACTTACGGACATGACCACTTCATTCCCACTCGCATCTTTCCCAAAAAACTGTAGAGAGTCGGGCTTGCCCGACCAATCTACTTCGACCGTCGAAGTCGGCCGAGAAGGGTCGAATTGCGGAGCGGAGGAGTGGTGGCGGGTGAGTGTGCAACGAACGGCAAGTGGGGAGGGACGTGAGACGTTCCGAAGGAACCATATGCGGGCCATGGAGGTGGGGACATGCCGCATGATTGGGGAGCTTTGCAGATGGATGTACAGGATGGAGAGGATTGAAAAGTGGGGAGGAAGGTTTGAAATGCTTCAGTCAGAAGCCGGGAAGCTGAGTTTCTGCGGGTATCCAGGGTATCCATTCCCCTTGCTGCCATCGTCGCTCTCCCTATACTATATAAGACTCCTCTTCTTTACTCCCACTTCAAGACTGCATTCTTCGCGTATCAGACACAAAGACAATCGGCAACTGTGATGGATTTCATAGGTCACACTTTACAACTTCCGAAACCACCATTTCAACTTTGCTGCCGTACCTGAAAAGGTCCTTGCCGAGATATCCGCAATTGACCGAGACAACTGAGATTTGCAATAGGGCATAGGATTGATGCAATTATCATCTACATACAAGGCGCTGGGTCACCCGTTCACCCGGATCCCTTCAAAGTACCAAAGTGTTAATGGAGCATACAAAATGAGAGAAATCATCCAAATCTTCTCCAAATCAATTCGCATAGTTACCCACACCCATATCATACCCAAACTGGTTCTATGGTACACACTAAATAAAAAAAAGCCTACCATCTAAAAGTCACAGAAACCCTTCACGAAAACCCCACCATCAAAAATGGGAAATTCACACCCTCCTGCCGGGCCCCCTTGCTATCGGCCTTCCCTGGAACGCACCCCTCCCATCGTTGCTGCTGTCGCTATCGCTCTCACTATCACTACTCTCCGTCTCGCTCTCGGTTTCATTTCTCTTGCCTCTCGGGGGACGGAGTTTAATGGGCGTAGGAGGCGCCGGAACATGAGAATAGCGGGGGGAAGGTGCACCAAGGCCTCCTGGGGGCATGAACGATGACCGATGGGGTTGCATTGGGTGTGGTGAGGGAGGAGCGTACTGCTGATAATGCGGTGCTGGGGCCGGGTGG